>CM022944.1:154419121-154680594 GCA_012931725.1 Litsea cubeba | reverse complement strand
ATATAGAAGCTTTTACTGATGCAATTGTGTAGGTTCAAAATCAGACAAGAGGTCGACCATCGGATATTGTGCCTTGGTCGTAATCATATACATAGAAGAGCAAGAAACAATCCATTGTTGCTAGATCCAATTTGGGGGTAGAATATCGCGCAATAGCACAATGAACATGTGAAATGTTGTAGATGAAGATTCTACTAAATAAGTTAGGTAGGGAAGGAGTTCCATGATTCCATTTTGTGATAATATGGCAGCCGTTTTCTATTTGCATAAATGCGGTATACCATCAGCAGACGGCATTTTAAAGTTGATTGTCATTTTATTCGTAAAAAAAAGTAACACGAAATGAGATACAATTAGAGTATGCAAGATCTGAAGATCAAGTGATTAATTCATTTATGAGAGACAATTCTGACAAACACTTATCTAGTGTTTTCTTCAAGCTGGTGTTTATTTTGTAATCTATTTTTGCTGTTCATGGACTGAATTTTTTTATTTTATAGAACTGTATGGGCTTTTTGTACTTTAAGATAACTGTAGGGACTCTTTTGTAGATACAACGATCTGGTCTCTAAGCAACTCTGGAGGACAAGCCCTATGCCTGTCTCCAAATCTCTCTTGGCTCCCTTATTCTCTTCCTTCTTCTTTCTGTCCTTATTTTTTCCTTCTCCCTTTGTTTCTCTTCATTTTTTTTTTTTATTTAGAACTTGCAACTACAAGAGCAACAGCAGAGGAAAGAGATGTTGGAGACAAAGATAAGGGAGGGACAAAGTAGAAGAGGTACATGACAACAAGAAAGAAGAATATACAGGAACAGAACATACACGGGACAAAAAGGAATACATCCAAAGATAAAATGGCATCCTCGAGCATCTCTTTTGACGAACTTATAACTCCATGCAAATCTTTCACAAGGACCTTCACCAAGCTCTAACCAACAAGACAACTCCTTAGACTCATACTAGTCAAATACAAAGGGCAAACCACTAAAATAGCACTCTCTACATGGATTTGCATACAGAAATACCATTACTATTAAAATTTTAAGAAAATTCATGGTTGCAACTTGCATATAGGGGCTCTCCTACTAAAAACACGAAGATAAAACTCTACTATTGAAGAACTTGTGCTAAACCAAGGAAAACCTTCTTTACTAATTAATAAATACCTCTCCACTAAGAGGGCAGTGGCATGAACCAACCTCCCAGTCCTAGCCAGTTTCAACTATCAGATTGTACCTTGAAATGGATGTCTGCAACATTTCACTTCATAATAATCTAACACTAGCCTATCATGGCCACAAATCCACTAAGCAGTAAGTGCATGCACATGAAAATGGTTGAACCCTGTAACAAACAGAAATGATTGAAAGGATCGGATTTCCATATGTGCACTTACATTGGATAGTCCTCCAGAAAACAGTGCGAAGGAAAAATCCGCCCTCTGGTTGATCAATTGAAGCTTCAATGATCCCCTCCCTGTGTCTTTATATTTCGGATTGGAGTAATTCGTGAACTGATACTGCAAGAGACAAAACATCTTAATATTTTATTCAGTAATTCTTCCTATTCAATGCAAAGCAGCCTATTGGATCAGCATTCTTATTAATATTTCACTCAGTTGATGGTTTCAACCTTTTTTATTATTATATGTAAATTGTACAGGTTTATTGACAGTTTCAACTTCCAAGTGTGAACAAAAAAATAAAAAATAAAAAGATGCAATGCACAAACCTTAATAGGGGCAGAACATATATATGGAGGTTTATCTCTAGGATTTTCGGGCAAACAGGTCGAAGAACTGAAAATTGAGAACAAAGCATTCAGTCAGCCTAAGAATATTTGAAATGAAAAATAAATTAATATATATGTATGTATATAGAAAATTTCACTACTATGCACTCCATGATAGCACTCATCTGGCCCCTGAATTTCACGGGTCCAGCCGTGAGTCCGTGATAACGGCACCTATCAGATGAAGCCCATAGCGCAGGTGAAAATCTTCCACATATATAAAGATAGAAAGAAATTTAAGTTACCAGATTAGATGCAAATGTAAAATAATAATTTTAATATATCATCATCACCATCAGGTGTGCACCACCTAGTGGAGCCCACCTGATCATCTATCTGAGTGGACTGCACCCCCCCCCCCCCCCCCCCCCCCCCCCCCCCCCCCCCCCCCACCCCCCCCCCCCCCCCCCCCCCCACCCCCCCCCGCATCTAATCTGGTAACTTAAATTTCTTTCTATCTTTATATATGTGGAAGATTTTCACCTGCGCTATGGGCTTCATCTGATAGGTGCCGTTATCACGGACTCACGGCTGGACCCGTGAAATTCAGGGGCCAGATGAGTGCTATCATGGAGTGCATAGTAGTGAAATTTTCTATATACATACATATATATTAATTTATTTTTCATTTCAAATATTCTTAGGCTGACTGAATGCTTTGTTCTCAATTTTCAGTTCTTCGACCTGTTTGCCCGAAAATCCTAGAGATAAACCTCCATATATATGTTCTGCCCCTATTAAGGTTTGTGCATTGCATCTTTTTATTTTTTATTTTTTTGTTCACACTTGGAAGTTGAAACTGTCAATAAACCTGTACAATTTACATATAATAATAAAAAAGGTTGAAACCATCAACTGAGTGAAATATTAATAAGAATGCTGATCCAATAGGCTGCTTTGCATTGAATAGGAAGAATTACTGAATAAAATATTAAGATGTTTTGTCTCTTGCAGTATCAGTTCACGAATTACTCCAATCCGAAATATAAAGACACAGGGAGGGGATCATTGAAGCTTCAATTGATCAACCAGAGGGCGGATTTTTCCTTCGCACTGTTTTCTGGAGGACTATCCAATGTAAGTGCACATATGGAAATCCGATCCTTTCAATCATTTCTGTTTGTTACAGGGTTCAACCATTTTCATGTGCATGCACTTACTGCTTAGTGGATTTGTGGCCATGATAGGCTAGTGTTAGATTATTATGAAGTGAAATGTTGCAGACATCCATTTCAAGGTACAATCTGATAGTTGAAACTGGCTAGGACTGGGAGGTTGGTTCATGCCACTGCCCTCTTAGTGGAGAGGTATTTATTAATTAGTAAAGAAGGTTTTCCTTGGTTTAGCACAAGTTCTTCAATAGTAGAGTTTTATCTTCGTGTTTTTAGTAGGAGAGCCCCTATATGCAAGTTGCAACCATGAATTTTCTTAAAATTTTAATAGTAATGGTATTTCTGTATGCAAATCCATGTAGAGAGTGCTATTTTAGTGGTTTGCCCTTTGTATTTGACTAGTATGAGTCTAAGGAGTTGTCTTGTTGGTTAGAGCTTGGTGAAGGTCCTTGTGAAAGATTTGCATGGAGTTATAAGTTCGTCAAAAGAGATGCTCGAGGATGCCATTTTATCTTTGGATGTATTCCTTTTTGTCCCGTGTATGTTCTGTTCCTGTATATTCTTCTTTCTTGTTGTCATGTACCTCTTCTACTTTGTCCCTCCCTTATCTTTGTCTCCAACATCTCTTTCCTCTGCTGTTGCTCTTGTAGTTGCAAGTTCTAAATAAAAAAAAAAAATGAAGAGAAACAAAGGGAGAAGGAAAAAATAAGGACAGAAAGAAGAAGGAAGAGAATAAGGGAGCCAAGAGAGATTTGGAGACAGGCATAGGGCTTGTCCTCCAGAGTTGCTTAGAGACCAGATCGTTGTATCTACAAAAGAGTCCCTACAGTTATCTTAAAGTACAAAAAGCCCATACAGTTCTATAAAATAAAAAAATTCAGTCCATGAACAGCAAAAATAGATTACAAAATAAACACCAGCTTGAAGAAAACACTAGATAAGTGTTTGTCAGAATTGTCTCTCATAAATGAATTAATCACTTGATCTTCAGATCTTGCATACTCTAATTGTATCTCATTTCGTGTTACTTTTTTTTACGAATAAAATGACAATCAACTTTAAAATGCCGTCTGCTGATGGTATACCGCATTTATGCAAATAGAAAACGGCTGCCATATTATCACAAAATGGAATCATGGAACTCCTTCCCTACCTAACTTATTTAGTAGAATCTTCATCTACAACATTTCACATGTTCATTGTGCTATTGCGCGATATTCTACCCCCAAATTGGATCTAGCAACAATGGATTGTTTCTTGCTCTTCTATGTATATGATTACGACCAAGGCACAATATCCGATGGTCGACCTCTTGTCTGATTTTGAACCTACACAATTGCATCAGTAAAAGCTTCTATATTCAGATGACCATGACGTATATAAAGCCTTCCTTGCATCGGGGACCATTTTAGGTACCTTAGAATGAGACGCACTACCTCCAAAATCCAACTCCCGAGTTCTTGGTGCATTACTGACTAACGACACTTATTGCACATGAGATGTCTCACTATTTGATGGTAAGACAAATCAGTTTCCAACTCATCTTTAGTATAATCTGGGATCATTTAGCAGCTCACCATTTCAAGGCAATGGTTTTTATCTATATGACTATATCAGAAGGATCTTCATCTAGTTCTCTTGTCTTTTTTAAAGATAGAAATGTACACTTGTCTTTTGAAAATACAATCCCTTTTCTGGATCTGGCCAATTCAATTCCAAGGCATTTAATCCTAACTTGTTTGCAACTTGCTACAATGATTTTATTAACATATATAATTAGCATGGTTTCCTTATCACAACCTTTTTTTTAAACAAAGAGTATGATCAACCCAACATCCATTATATCTATACTTTATCATGAAACTTGGCTAAATCTTTTAAACCACGCTTGAGGTGTCTATTTTGAGGCCATGGTCTTTTGGAATATGGCCAAGTGAAAATTTCCACCATTGACAAAAATTACTCTTGAGTTTAGCTTTGCCAATGGTGAAAACATTTCAAGATAATCAATTCCACACGCTTAAGTGAAAACTTCAGCCACCATCCTGGCTTTATACTTCTGTATCAATCCGTCGTCTGGGTTGTACTTTAAGGTATACACCCATTTTCAGCCTACTGTACATTTCCCAGCTGGGAGATCTGCTAGTCCCTGTGTCTTTCTCCTTTTCAAGTGATTTCATCTCATCAATCATTTCTACTTTCTACTTTTGAATTGGACAATGCATCACACACTTGTTGGTATGCTTTCAGATGAAATGTGCACGATTAGCAGGAGATATTGAGATAATGAGTGATATTAAGCAAAATTTTTGAGTTGAATGCCTTGTGACTTAAGAATGAGTGTCTTCTCCCAAGAAATAGGAAGATCAAACTCAGGATGAAAATAACTAACATTAGATGGGTCACCTGGGGGTGTTGAAGCCGAGAATTTTATTGGCAAATGTTCCGAAGAAAACAGTTGTCTTCTCCTTTCCTCGAGGATGAACTGGAAGAATATTTAAGTGATTTTTTTTTCTTTTTTATCACTCCAGACATCTGTTGAAGGATGAGAAAAGGAAGTTAGTGTAAAAACAAATTATATTAGGGAAACATAAGTTGGTATGTGCTCATGTGAGATAGTGTTGGATTCCCACCTACATGATTATGTTTTCCCACTTTGGATAATTCCTTCAATATATGTTTATTGGCATATGCCAATTCCAAGCTGGGGAAAGAAGGGTTGGTAGCAGATAGGCAGTCGACCATAAAAACTCAAAATTTTTAGTCTAAGTTGAACAAAATTAACTCTTTTCTTAGAGCTTACTCTGCATTTCTGTGAAGTGATTCAAGCCAATTACCACCAATCAAAAACAGAAGTCTCCCATCTCTTATTAATAGATTTTCTTTTAGGTCACGTTTGGCAACTAGATCTTTAGGGAAAAGATTTTTGGTTTCCCTTAAGTTGTGGTAAATCCATGTTTGGCAATTGTAAATTCTTGAGGATTTGGACGAATGAAAATCTTCATTTGTTAGGATTTTCAGATCCGACCACCCCCATAAGATTTGAAAATCCTCACTTAAGTGGATTTGCACACTGAACCCTATTTTTCTCAGTTATATGCATCGATACACACCAATATCAATGCGATATACAAATCCCTAGCGAGGAATCCTTGTTTCAGTGGTAGTGAAGAATCATCAAATCTATGGATTCCTCGCCTGTTACCAAACATGCTCTTAGGGTAAGACTGTGATTGAACTGTAATTGGAGTGCTATTGGTTATCTTTGTAGCTGGTTTTCATGGAACATAAACCTATTTTAATGGTTAAGGTTTAATTGATTTGGATGACTTAACCTGTCACTTTGTTGCAATTCGGGTTCCTATCTGGCCAATTTGAAATTCCATTTTCATCATGTAGTTTGGTGTTGGATTTAGGGATTTTGTGGGTGCATCCCAACTCACAGTTTGCTTGACTATTTTTACTTTGTGGATGGAACTTCTTTACCACTACTCTCTCTCTCTCTCTCACACACACGCGCGCACACACAGAGAGAGAGAGAGAGAGAGAGAGAGAGAGAGAGAGAGAGAGAGAGAGAGAGAGAGAGAGAGAGAGAGAGAGAGAGAGAGAGAGAGAGAGAGAGAGAGAGAGACCTGTCACTTTGTTGCAATTCAGGTTACCATCTGCCCCAATTTGAAATTCCGTTTACAGCATGAGTTTGTTGTTGGATTTAGGGATTTTTTGGGTGCATCCCAAACCAAAGTACACACACACACACACCCCGCTACATATAACTTGATTTCTACTATATTTTTTGTTTTGGATGTAATCAACCACTATTTTTCAACTATAGTATCCCAAATCAACAATAATAATTTGGTTTGGGAAATGTATGAAGAAAACAGTTAATCCTTGACATGGTTCTGGATTGTTGCTGCTCCAAAATGCTATGAGTTGTCATCCATTTATCATAATATTCAAAACCACTTGATGATTTGGGTAAATTGAAAGACTCCCTAGGGTGAAGAGTTTGTTTCTTGTCTATTTATATTGACCCTTTTTGTTTTATATGCAATTTGGATTGGAAGGTTACTAACTTTAATATGCTTTCTTCTTTTTGATCATGTATGGAACTCCTGCTTCCACTCTGATTTATGCTAAATTCAAATATGTTTTTGAAATGACAGCCAAAGCTTATTGCTATCTCAAATTCTGTAACATTTGCTCATCCAAAAGCACCTCTTTACCCACGTCTGGCTCAAGGAAAATCTTGGAATGAAGTAAGTCTTTCTCCTTGGACCATGAACTGGTTTCTTAGTGGAAATCTCTATATGATTGTACTGGAATAAAGAACTGGGTCTGTTATATTTTAAATGTACTCTTTTTCTAGTACAGCTTTTGATTCTAATTTAGTCACCATTAAAAATAATGTATATCAATGAGAGAGGATGAATTTGTATTAGAAGTTCTTGATCGAACACATTCCTTAGGTTCTTGATTGAACACATTCCTTAGGCTATTTTTTACCTAGTCCTACTCCATGATGAAACATTTGCATCCCTTTATCTTCCCTGATCGGCAAGCATCTAGGTGGGCCCCACATGGAGGTAGAACATAACTTTATTTAACCCAGGTTCATGCTATTGTGGCACACAAGTGGGGTCCATGGTCTATTGGCTTGTTAATTTGCTCATCAAATCAGTTGCAAAAGGAAGTGAACATATGTTTTTTAGTCCAAGCTGGTCATAGTATCTATGTAGCAACTTGAGGGGGAGTGTCAAGAAAATATTGGGTTTATTTGTTGTAAGTATGAGTCACTGGGTTTGTTTGTAATTTTGAGAGTAAGGATCCTAAATTGGATTAGTTTAAATTGATTTATTTTAGGCTAGTATTATAATGTCATTAGAATTTCTTATTGTTATGGGATTAGGTTTCCTAGTATGGTTAGAAGTAGGTTTCTTAGTTTGTGTTGACATCTTTCATTGTACTTTATAAATAACCATTGGCTATTCTCAATAATATGGAATAACTTGAAATCTCAAGTTGAAGCAAGTCATGGTTTCAATGTATTAGGCTTTTAGGATTCGAAGTTTCTTTTTTTTCTTCCCAACTAAAATTAACATAAGCAAAACAATATAAAATTAAAAGTCCCACTTCTGATATGACTTAAGGAAGGGAAAAGTTTATATACTCCTGGCCAGGGCTAGGCATGGGTTGAGCCTATGGGTTGGGCTAGGGCTTGTGAGTTGCACGATAGCTAATGGACTGGATAGAAGCCTATGAATGCTTAAAGGTCCAATGCCTAGCCTGACATTTTTTATGGGCTGGGTTAGTAGCTCAGTTGGCGAGGCACCTTCCCTCCACGGAAACAACCTGGGATCAATCCCTCCCTGTAGCACTGATGGTGAGGGACTTCGGTGAGTGTTGTGAGTACTTACCTTAAAAAAAAATGCTAGGCTTGGACAAGCTTTAGCCTAACCTAATGCCAGCATATTCCCAATCCTAAAGCTCCTGGTCCTTAGTTCTATTTTTGTAAGGAATATTAAGATTGAATTCAATGTATAATATGGTTCAGAGCAAGGATCAAAATAGTGGTTGTGGTAGGTGTAGCTGCTGACGCCAAAATGCTACATAGCGGTAGCAGCGATCTTGTGTGAATTGCTTTCAATTCATTGATTGAAGCTAGAAGTCTTTGATGCACAAATCAAAGAGGAAGAAATGACTGAATTGATTTTCCTAACTAGTCTTGCGAAAATTAACAAAAAAAATGAAAATCATGGTTATTTCTGTTTATTGTTGCTCATTGTGGGATGTGTAGTGGCTGATCTGGGGATTGTTTGTAGTTTGTACTGAATATTATGTCAATGATAGAGAGATGAGATATAGAACTTAAGAGAGAGAGATGGAGATTAATGTCGTATCCTTTATGGGTCGACTGTGACTTGTATATATAGGGGATGAATCCCTGATTACATGCTAATCATCCTTATCAAGGCAATACAATCTGGTATAGATCCACAATTACAGTTAACAGCTAAGGCATGTACACATGTACATTGAGTGAACTTAAATGGGCCTGCGATATTGGGCATGGATTGACATATTACACAGTTTATTGTCCTTTGTGTGTGTGTGTGTGTGTGTGTATATAAGCAGGCATTTAAGGATTTTGTCTTCTTATGTGATTATATACTGCATATGCAGATGACTGTAACTTGGACTAGTGGGTATGGTACTATTGAGGCAGAGCCTTTTGTTCAATGGGGTCCACAAGGAGGTGAGCAAATGCGTTCTCCAGCTGGGACATTGACCTTTAGTCGTAACAGCATGTGCGGTGAGTACTTCTATCTTTCCTCTTTGGGCCACATATAGTATCAATTATTTGTAAACATGATGAAGATCTACACCTCTGACGGTGAGATCGAGCACTAAGACTTAAAACCCTAAGATCACTTCGGGAAAATACCCAAAGGTAACTCACGAGAACTTCTGAATTGTATTAGAATATAGCATATCCATTACAATAGGGGATGACTCTATATATAGAGTAACACTGTTTCTTAATAACCAAGACATTCTAAAATAAGAAACTACCTAATCTTAATCAAAATAGAATTTAGGAAGCAAATATACTAAGCAACTCTACTAATTTAGTGACTATCTCATAGTTTTTCATATTCTTATTACTTTACCAAACTTTGTAACGTCTCTTCTCACGAACATCTTCCTGAACCTCTACACTCCACCACCAGGTTTCTTTATTATCATGTCTCTTCTCTTTCGACTCTCCAAGCACCTCTTTAGTAACCTTCCTAATACAGTCAGCTCATTTGATTCCACATCGCTGTAGTTTCTCCTTCAAAATTCCATTCTGCCTCATCAATTACTTCATCCTTAAATATTGTCGTTCTTTCTCCTTTCAAATCCCTCCACCTTGTTTTAGGGCACAAGTAGGCAATATTATATATCATATCGTATCGTATTATATCATATCCTTCATTTTTTGTGTAAAATCTGTGTCCCTAACATATCCATGGTGTGTCCCTGCCATATCCACTCCGCATTTGGGCATCTAGGTTACCGAATCCATGGCTAACCCTTTGTGCTTGCGGGAAGGTTTCTGGAATGAATATCAAAGGTGTAAAACTGGAATGCCCACTTGGATCAAAGTGATATCATTGGATAGATAAGGTCAATCTTCATCACATTGTTATTTCAAATTATCTTGGAGTGATGCAGATTAGGGGTGCTCATGGATTGGGCCAGCCTGGCTTGGGCTGTAGCTTTTAGTAGCCGGGCTGGCCCTGGATATAAACTATGGGCCCATTTAATAGATGGGCTGGGCTGGGATTAAATGGTAGAGAGCCCAAGCCTGGCCCGGCCCGGCCCTAGTGATAGGCACCGTTTGAGTAAAAAATAGTTTTTTTTTTTTTGTGAAAGGGAGAAGTTGAACACACATCCTCTCACTTACATGCAAACATCCTAACTAGGTGAGCTACAAGTTGAGACATTAAACCATTCCCAGTTTTTTTATAAAATATAATAATCTCGGGCTTGGGCTTACCCTTTTCTAGGTGGGTTGGGCTCGGGCCCGGGCCAGGCACTTATGGCCCGAGTCTGTTGTATAGAATCCGGGCCAGGCCGGGCCTGGATATTGCTCAGCCTGGCCCTGCCCGGCCCATGAACACCCCTAATGCAGATCACTTCAATCCAATGGAATATCACTCCAATGATGCCAGTGGAGTTTACAGGGCAGAGTTTTGAATTTTGATCCTCATACTCTGCTCTGGAGGATCAAATTGTTGGTCACGCAGTTTAGTTTTACACAAGATGAGATGCTAGCTAAACTTTACCTGTTATTTAATAATGTTCTGAATGATAGAAGCCCATATCACGAAGTTATTCTTGCTGAAGCCATGAGGTTTATGTGTTCAAGTCACATTACCTATCAATTAGTATTATTAATAATTATTTTAGAATAATTTCCCAAATATTGTGTTACTTGTAGAAACAAGTGCAGCCTGGTTCTTATCATCAATACCACCTTTTGGCCATATTCTTGTGCAGGTTCACCAGCACGAACAGTGGGGTGGCGTGATCCTGGTTTCATACATACAAGTTTTCTAAAAGAGTTGTGGCCTAATTTAATGTACGTATTGTTTTCTGTAGTTTTAAGTTGCTTTGATCAATGTTTTGAAAATTGAATAAGATTTTAATATTTTTGAACCCTTACTGAACTGAATCAAAAAATAGGACAGTAAACCTTACATTTAAAACTTTTTTTAGGTCATAGTATATACTCTCTTTTTGAAAAGAAGTCATAGCATATACTCTTACGAACTTGGAAAATATGATGTGACAAAATTAGCTATTTCCAATACATTTCTAACTGGTAACAGCCTCTATAATTTTGCTACCCTTTGCACGTCTTTCGCGGTTTGATTTTTTTTTTGTATTTTTATTTATTTATTTATTTTTATTTTGCTGCAAGGAGATTTTTTTTTTCTAGAGTGGGGGGTGGGGGTGGGATTTGTGTTGGTGGTGGAGTTGGTTGTGGTTGGACTCAGAGAGAAGAAATAATGAAAGCCATTGGGAAGAATATTACTTTCTCTTTTTTTTCTGAAAGCCATTGGGATGGGTAATTGATGCAGTTAAACTTGGTATGGTCAATTGGGATATTCTGAAGAATGGGTTTCAAGGGAATTTACATGGTAGATATGTTAAAAGGAAGGAGCACTTCAATTATTTAAGGAAGAAGAAGATTGAAAATGGTTACTTCGACCATCTGGAGTTTTGTCACTCATCTTATTAGGAATGACAATGAATTATTTCTCGTGGGATGGAAATGTGAGAGTTGCTAGGGAATTTTCATTCTAATTGATAAAAGAGGATTTTAATACAATGCACTAATTAACAAGAAAACAAGAAATGTGTACAGCCTACATATGGGAGAGCGAGGTGCTGGCATGTGGCCAATTTTTTTTGTGGGGCCACTGTTATCTTTACTTTGCACCTTTTTAAAAAATTATTTATTTTCACTCATTTTTTTTATTTGTTTCATCATTTTCCTTTTCGTATGTTCGTTAGTTGGAAAAAAAGGTGCTTCCTCCAAACCAGTTAATAACATTTGAACAGTATCATACTTTTACTTGCAGTGTTACTTGTGACCCTTAAATATGGAAAATAAACAACGCTGTTACGTCCTGGATTCCGGGGCCCATCGAATTTCGGGCCTTGACGTAGATGTATGTAATATATGTGCATTTCAAGAAAATGAGCCAATAAAAATTTCCATAATAATCATCAGATCGAAGCATGATTTAAATTTAAGTTGCCAAATAAACAGTTGCTACATGTTTTAATACATAAACTATTACAATCTTTAGCCACACAGGGCTTAAATACAAAATATATAAGCAACTAAACTATCCTCTGCATATGACGGCACTCAGTACGGCAACGAGCCACCAACGATGGGTCCCAAGAACATGCTTCACTCAACCCACGGTCGGAAGCGACCGTTATCATGCGCGCTAACGGAAGGGGTACCTGCCACCTGCAAGCCCCAAGATGCAGTATTAGACATAGTCTGGCAAGCACAAATTTGAAATCACATAACATGTATGGATAAACATAAATACAAAAAAATAACCCTGTAATAGACAAAAGAGTGCGTACAAACAAGATATCTGATAAATCATGATAATAAAAGCAATACCAGAGGCAAGCTAACATACCATGCCTATGGGCCCAATAAAATGGGATTGCACCTACCAATACTGCATAATCGAATGACCATCAATAAAATCGAGACATATAAACATACAATAAATACCATCATTGTGCTGAACAAATACAAATGGGTGTGAAAACATAGCTGGGGTACGAGATGCTCACTACCAGGAACAGTATCACAAAACAGTCATGGCTCGGCGCGCGTCACCTAACTCTCGGCACCAGTTGATGCCTACAACGTCAAGATTTAGCCTACTCTAGGTATCCCTGATACCTACCCAAGGCTCGGCAATGAATTGCCTACAACTCTGTATCACCAGGATACCTACCGGTACATGTCACAAATTATAACAGTATCTCAAGGTAATAATATACATGACAATCAAGTGAATGAGGTGCATAGGGCATTTGTGCCATAGCAATGCGGGTACCAATCATGTCAGTGCATTCGGGTGATTAACCTAAGCAAGTGTACCATTTTCATTGAGTGAGTCCGGGCAAACTAAATTAATGTGTCGCGACTAGCAAGCCACTCTAATATCACACGGGTCGGGACAAGGTCAAGACTAAAGATTTTCCAAGGGTTGGGTTGGTTGTGACTCCTCGCATGACTGAGGCTATTTAAAGGACTATTTAGAACTATCATGGTGTGGTTGTTACATTTGGTCCCTCTTATGGCCTCAATCATGGGCGAAGTAACAAAATTCCCATCAACGAAGGGGGTACATCATGAGTTCGGGTTCTAGTGACAGTAGCAAGTCAAAGTCTTCTTGGACAAGGCTAACCAGTCTAAGCGAGGTGGTTTGAGGCTTAATGGTCTCTACTAGGTCTAACCATGCAATCTTGGTCATATCCAAACGGGCAGCATTCTGGCATGTTGGAACATACCCAAAATGGGTAGAAAAAGGGGCAAGGTGGATCCCGTCAATTCGGAAGGAAGTTGGCAACGAGTGCGCGCTAACCAACCGAAAAGGCCAACCTAGTGATCCGGTCATTCCATAGATGAAAGGCGGGGCAACGAATGCGCGCCAAGCTCTAATGACTGGCCCATGAGTCATACATGTGCAAACTGGTCCATTCTACAAAGTTACGGTCCTCTGTATTCGTATTATGCAAAACAAAGCTAAACAAGTAATGAACAACAATATTCAACTCTACTCACACTGGGAATTCCGAATACTTGTATTTCTTGGTGCTTCTGAAGGTAATTGTATTCGGGATTCCAATTCTGCTTACCATTGTCCTAGGGTTGTTCAACATGTATCAGAATGGTCTGGGGGTGAACACCGGCTTACGATGCCACCCACATTGGTCTTAAGTCCAAACAAGTGTCGGGCGAGTTTCAGGTACAAGGTCCACCAAAAATCTAGGTTTTGGTCCCCCTAAGCGAAAGGTAACCATGTGCATCGGGTTCCAAAAGGTTTAAGGATCGCAAAGACCCTTAAATGGGTTTCCCGGAAGTCCACATCAGATTTCGGAAGTGAATTTCCAAAGGTTCGGTTCGGTTGTGCAAGTCCCCTGCGCTGCTTCAATTGGTATCAGAGTGAATATCCAATCTAGGATCGCCGTCCAGATCCCCTATTCGAGGTAACCCACGATCCCCTATTCATCTCCATCATCTTCTATCATCACACACCTTCCATCCGCCCATCACAGTAGCCACCAATTTCAAAAAAAAAAAAAAAAAAACCTCCACCAAATCCTTGTGCATGTTGAACTCTATAATCTCATCCCCACCACCTCAAACCGAAACCCGACAAAAACGGCACAGACCCTGATCCCATCTAATCCAAACTCCACTGACCCCTCTCCTAGTAATCCAGAACACAGCCGGAACCCATCTTCATCCTCACCGACAGTCCCAAAGTCCACAACATTGGAATCACTCTCTCTCCGTCAAGCTTTAGTTCAGCCAACCAAATCTATCTCCGTCTCAAAATCCAACCACTGTCAGCCTCCCTCAATCACAGAACCCATTCACAGTACCCATCACCCAAATCCCTTAGCTAGACCCATCCCCATCATCCAGAAAACCCTCACACCCAAATCCCCTTCCTGTCGGGACCTCACCTATCCCCTTCACCACGGTTGAACCCTTCCATCCGTCCACCACAACCCATCGTCCAAAAAAAAAAAAAAAACCGACACCACTCCCCTCACTCCATCTTCATCCAACTCCCCCCCCCCCCCCCCCCCCCCCCCCCCCCCCCCCAACCCACCCAAAAAAAAAAAAAAAAAAAAGCAGAAGAAGGAAGGAGGTAAAGGAGAGTCGAGTGTACCTGGCACCATTGACTCATCGCCAGCAGGTTGCACCTCCATCGCCGAGCTGCCGTTGCCTCAGCAGCACCCGAACTCGCCTTTGCTCTCCTCACTGTCACTACTCCAGAGTTACTGCCATTGGGGTATTCACCAAGCTAAGATGACCAGCAGAGAGAGAATGAGCAGAAAGGGGTTTTCATCCCCTCTAGGCACGAAGGACGAAACAAGCAGACACGTGCTGATCCAAACCATCAGTTCTTTTTGCTGAGCCCACTTTGGGCCCGAGTTCGGGTTGGGTCTGACCCAACAAAAAGGCCCAAGTAGGAATTTATTGAAATCAGGGCCTATTCCATCACTTCCTCTAGCAGTACCAAGCAGCAAAGAGTCCATCACTGAGCAATTGATCATCAAGGTAACTTCTCGAACATGGTTTATAGAGAAGCTCCAGTAGTTTCATTTTTTTATGGAAATAGAGATCCATATGTCTTCTTGAATTGGATTGAAGTACTTGAAGAGTATTTTACTCGGCGTCAATTAAAAGGTCATTCATGCAAAGATTATGCCAAACGAAAGTTTCTAGGAGATGCACAAGCATGGTGGAAAGAAGTAGAATGTCAGTTGTATCAATATCCACCGACATGGAACGAAATGAAATTACTACTGGAGGACAAGTATGTACATGGAAGAGATCCATTCTCCCCACCAGTGGAAGCCAATTTGAAGCCCATTGGCCATTTTGCGCAGTATCTTAGTTTAACACAAGGAACATTGTCCGTCGAACAATGTGCCAATGATTTGAAAGGCTACATTATTTATGTGACTTGGGCAAGACACTTGATTTCAATCAGTTTCTCAAAGGTTTGTGACCGAGCATATTAAAAAATATGAAGAAAGAATGCAAAGATATGCACGAGGCATTTTGGGAAGCGATCCGTGTTGAACTTTCAATAAAACACTATCGCTTTCGAAAAGCTAAGATGCAAGAAGAAAAGTCTCCGCAAACCACTGAAGTCCATATGGTGGAACCAGTCATGGAGAATGTCAAAGCTTACATTGGGAAGCAAGATCAAAGAAATGAACATGCCATGACAAAGTTTGATGATATGTCACATAGCATTCTTACGATGGATGATATTTCAAAAGAATTCAAAGACAAGAAGCCCGAAATATTTGTGAATGGTGGTGATCAAAAGATGCAAGCAACAAAAGAATTAGAGGCAAGCATTGAAGATTTGGATATGGTTAGTATGGAAAATGAACATCCGATGGATCTAATCAAAGTGTTTCTTCCAGACAAGCCCATTGGATCATCGGAAAACAAGTCCATTATTCCAAATCGTTCAGAAGAAGATCCATTAGCTGAAGTATCTCACATTGACTTTATCTTTGGAGATCAACAATGCACACTTGGCGATTGCAATTTGATTTTACAGATTCTACGGTCATTCTTTCAAGCAAGCTCGAACCATCAAATGGAGCACTATCTGATATTTTCTTGGAGCAAAAGATCAAGTGAAGCTTCGAAGTCATGTCAAGAGCAAGAAGATCAAGAACAACTAAAAGTTGTACGCTTGGTTATCGACCCAGGAGGCCACCTACCGAACTCGAGGTTGAGTTCCCTCTAAGAGGGGGAGAGCTGATGCAGGCCAAACTAATGGGCCCCGCCTAAAGGTCTATCAAGCTCAAAGCCCACAAGGCCCGTCAATGAAGTCCCAAGATTTCTCCAATGGCAAATCCATGAAGGATTCTTTCCTACGGCAGTTCATAAATTTTCTATCTTTTAGTAGATTATAGTAATTGCTATGATTTAAAAAAATAATTAGGTAGTTTCTAAGTTTTCCTAGATTCTTAGAATTAGGGAGTTTCTTATTTAGTATGGATTGATTGCTAAATTAGTACTTAAGACTTTATTATATAAAGATGTAATCCCATCTCTTTAGGGATATACAGAAATTAATGAAAATTGAGTTCTCTCAAACGAGTGTTCCTCTCTTGTCTGTGGTGTGAGACCAAGACATCATACTCTAAGCCTTCTGGCTTGGAGAATAGCCCGTTGGCTAATCTCCTTCTCCCCTGCGCTGCTTCAGCTGCCAGCCGTGGATTTTCCCAAAAATGATATATCCGGTGTGGGAGATGACGAGCAGTTGAATGGCGGCGGCGGAATTTGCGATTGGGGCCTCTTAGTATATGATCTCAATCACCAATATGAGGAAGAGATGAGAGAAGAGAAGAGTTGCAGGCTGCTGGACGTGCAAATGAAGATGGTGATGGGGGTAGGTGAGATATTTATAAATGTAGAGCCTGGTTAGCTTGTGAGTTTGCTATCAAAATAGTATAACTTGTGACATGAGAACGAAGGTCTTCGGGACCCCGATCGGACTCGGGCAAAGAAGAATAGTCGTTGGGAATTAAAAGAGCTTGATAACACGCACCAGATCAGGAAATTTGGAGGTCGTTTGGAAAAACTACATTTTCAGAATTTACTGGTACCCCTAGAAAAACTGTCGGGGGTCAAACTGAACTTTTGGGACCTCGGATGAGTTTGGGCTGAACACAGCAGTTGTTGGGCATGATGAGACCTATCTTCTGAACCATAACAATAATTTTATCAAAATTCCCAAAATACCCCTACTTTACCCGGAATCTAGTCTAGGCCCTTCCAAACACCAAACTTGGTTCGAACACTCACAAAACTTCCCAAACCTCATTCTAACTTTCTAACACGAATAATCACTCTCAAAGCAAGCTCCCCAAGCTTTCTAGGGTTTACGGGTAGGTCCTAGGTTACCTTGAACTTGGCCAATCCTCGACCAATGGACCCGGAACATCTCTAGAACATCTAGGTGAATCCAATTAGCAACTAAATACACTTAGTTAACTAATACAAACCATCAAATATCAGTAATCATAATTTATTAATGAATAAACATAATTAGCCGGGGTTGGGTTCTTACAAACGCAAACATCATTGACTTGAAACCCATGTAGGCAGGCATCTTTGGGGCGACATAAACGAGTGGAAAACTTTTATTAGCTTATTTGGTTCCTTTAGGAATGAAGAACTTCTAGAAGGTTAGTGGTTCATAAGGGAGTTCAAGGGCCAGGCAGCCCGGGCCAGACCCAGCCGGCTGGGCTTAGATCTAAATCTTTGGATTTGGACTGAGCTTGGAATAAGTGAGAGAAAGCTCCAATCCCAGCCTTGCCTAGTCCCAATAAATAATGCATTTATTTTAGTTATTGATTTACTCGAATAAGGTATATATAGACTATATAGCCCAAACAAGTGATAGAAAGCTTGGCCCAGCCCAGTCCGATTGACTAAATGGGCAGGCTTAGGTCTGACATCGAGGCAGGCCGGGATCTAGCTAGGCACTTAAGGCCCGTGTCAGGCAACGCCCAGATACATGCTTGTATTTTTAAGTCAGGCCAGGCCTAGGCATGCCTCAGCTTGGCCCAGCCTCACCCATGAACACCCTAGTGGTTCATGACTAGGTTTTAGCAATTGGCTTATGTCACTGGCAGAATTTTGCAAGTAGTCAGTAGATTGTTTAGTCTTTAGATAGATCCCAAGTGAGAATTTTGCATTCTTAACACCTTAGGGCCCATTTGGCAGTGAGAACGGAAAAGTTATTGTTGATTTTAGAATACTGGCATTTTGGAATTTCTATTATTTTGAAGTGATTATAATTCTCTTGTTTGGTATACCCTAGTTTTCTATTTCAGATTATGATTTTTTTTTTTACAAAATAGATAATTACCAACTGTTAGTATTGTTGTGAGAGATGTATGGGGTTATTTTTAATTTCCAGAATTGTACACTAATCTGTAATTGTGAAAGCTGAGAAGGGGCTTTTCTGTAATTTCTGAGAGTAGCTGATAATAACAAGGGAAAATTTCAAAAAAGTAAAAAAAAATATGCGTCAAAGATTTCCACAATTCTTTCATGAAGTCCTCTCCATTAAAAAGTTTTATAAAATGACAAAAATACCCTTCCATTATGACAGGTTTTCATCTTTTATTAACCTTTTTTCCTCCCCAAAACCAACCATTTTGATTTGCTGAAGTGGGCCCCACCAGGTCATTTGGGTTGGACTTCATCATTTTTCTTAAATGATTTATTAAAGGGAAAATTTGAAAATGATATAAAGGTATTTTTTTTCATTTTTCAAACTTTTGTCCTCTTGAGTATTTGGTTGAAAGAAATATGAAAAATTTTTATACTCTTTTGAAATATTCAGATTTTCATGCACTTCTTTGAAAATTTCAAGTTTTTATACCTTTTTAAAGCTTCCCTAATTTAGGCATTCAAAAAAAAAAAAAAACAATGATTAGTTTTGGTCATTTAGTTGAACTGGTGGTTTAGTAATAAAAATAGTATCAATTTTTTTTTTCATTTTTAGTGTTTTTAATTTTTTAAACTCCATTTTATTTTTCATGACATTGTCCCTATATTATCCTGAGAAAAACCCAAGTTTCAAAATATCATGGTATTTCCTGAGAATAATAATTTTTATGTCATGTGTGACACTACTAATGAAGCCAAAACATTAAATTAATAAGTAGAGCAAATGTTTAATATATGTGCGGGACATGACATTAATGTGACAGGAAAAATGATCACTGCAAATACTGAAAATTAAGGACATTTCATTAACAAGAGAAAATGTTTAATAAATGTGCCGGACATGACATTTATGTGACAAGAAAACTGATCACTGCAAATGCTGAAAATTAAGGACATTTCATTAACAATTTACACCCTCAGTCCTTTACTTTCTCACAAAAAGAACACACAAATTACGAACTATATCAAGAGATTGTGGGATCAATGTTTAGAGTGTTGGATGCAAGTCTTTGATTCATGATGCTTCTGGACTCCTCCAAGTTTGTTTCAATGGTTTCATGACATTCGAATTTATTGATGAATTGGTTAGACACCTTCATGACCATAGATGATTGCTTCAAGTGTGTGTTGATAGACTTAATCACTTGATCCCATGGAAAGAGATGGATTGCCTTGTCATATTCGTAATGATCATAATCTAAGGGATGCCTTAGCAACCCCAAAGATTTTCATATATGATAATGGGAAGCATTGCAAACCCGTGAGGAGTGGGAAATCTAACAACATATCCCTCTCATGGATGATGGTTGCATTACATACCAATCAAATACAATAGTGAGTGCCTTGGCTACCTGAAAAGGGAGATGAATCGACTGCATACCCCCATCATTTATGATAAAATGAGTAGGCTCATGAAAACACACTCAAGAAGCCATAAAGCTAAAGTTTTCCCTTTAGGGAAAACTTATAAGGGTCTTCAAAAGACCTTGAAAGGATGGATGCTAAGGGAGCACTCCAGGCCTAGGCACAAAGAAACAAAATTGTGGAAAGGTTGGCTAAAAGGAGCAAAAAAGGTCCTTAAAATGGCTAGTGAGGTGTTGTTTATAGGTTTCAAAGGCTTAGAAACCATTCTGGAGCAGTTCTCCCACTTTCTGGACCATTGTAGGTGGTTATTGCACATATAAAACATTGGGCTCCCCAGGGTCGTTAATGATCCTAACCCCTATAATTGCTTAATGAGGTGTCAAAACGGCCTGGTTGTGGGTGTAACTGTCTTGTATCCATGAAACTACACCTAGAGGTCAAAGGATCAAGTATTGGTATGCCCATCACAAGTGGATGTAACTGTCCGACATGTGTCACCACCTCATGCGCCCACATGTATAGGTTCCACGTGGCAAATAACTATCATCCAAGCAGGTGATGACGTGGCTATATACGGTTGGCAACGCTTAGTGTCACGCCCCCAAAAGTGAAACCGGGGTTAATGCATGAGATTATGGCTAATTAAAATTTTCCAACATAGATAACAACACTTAGCCCCAATCGTGTCCCATAGGATCGAAGTCCGCGGTGAGGTATAAATATTTCCTCGGTAGCCATAAACATAATGGAACATCATGATTAACAAATGGTACGATATAACATTTCAGAGTATGCACATCTTTCTTTTCTATAATTTAAGTTTAGCAAAAGATAACAAAAGTATATTAATTAATGGCTTCTATCAAAACCTAAGCCAAAAGAAAATAAATATAAACTAACCAAAGTATGAAGGCACTCGTGTGCTGGTCACGACGACAATACCGTCGACACACAACTCGTACTCGCCATCAGGCTAAACTACCTGAAGCAACGTCTCCACTTATCCCAAAGGTAAAAGTACCCGGTACCTATGCACCAAGAGTAGCATCGTCAACACGACGGATGGCAAGCAATGTATATATAAATGACAATAAGATATGCATATCGAATCAGAGTAGACAAGAGACAAGATCAATAAAAAATTATATAAATTAAAGACATAAGAAGTGCATAGTATACGAGTCATAAACAATCTAGCAAATAGGCAAATCACACAAGCTAATACACCACAGATAGTTTCACATGACCCTCCATACTCAACATGAGAGCTGTGGTAGAGTGGCACAGGATGAAACCCGGCAAGCAAGCAAGCAAGCCAGATGGATACTAAGGGCCAAACAAGATCAATAATGCAAGATGTATCCGATGGTGTACAATCCATCAAAATGTAAAAAGTAGTACTGCGCAGACTTTCAAACCAAGGTCCTCACACAGGTGGTGCCCCACCCTGTGTTGGGCTTTAACAACTGAGTGATGCCTGACACAAGAGTCCTAGACAAGTAAGAGTGAGGAGACTAGGCTTTCTTGCGTGAACAAGATTCATAACCAATTGAGAGACTACTTTTCATCAATCAAATCAAGACTATCAAGCAAGCTTTTTCAAGTATCAATACCATAGTAGTTCTCATCAAGCTTTTACGATCAAAGCCGCCTAATCTCAACACTTCTATCAATCATATACAAGATAAACAAGACATCAAGGGGATCCTAGGTCATCATCTAAGTTCATCATGTGATCCCAAACCAAAACAAGTAAAGCAATCTATAGAACATGAACATTTCATGTAGAAAGTACCAAATGGTACAATTTAGAATCGAGAGCGATAAACAATACAATCTTAGGTCAATAGTTATTACTGTAGTCTCGTACAACTCTATTCAGTCAACGAAAGGAATAAGGTTTGCGATACCCGAACAAACAATCTTCGTGCATAGATATAAAAGAGGGTATCCCGTTGTCCCGTACCGTTCAAGATTGATGTAAGTTGAAAAACCGAGAAAACAGGAATAACGACGAGAAAATGCATGCCCAGAACATTCCTCGTATCAAGTCAAATGAGTCCAAAAAGGATGATCAAGGTTCCATACAAGTCCAATAGAAAAAGAGGTCAAAAGGACCCTTCAAAAGGTTCCCAGCAGTTGTCCAGGTCGACCCCACCATTGGTCGGTCGACCTCCCACAAGGAAGGTTCGGTCGACCGAAAGGTCAACCTCCTTCATGTTCGGTCGACCGAGACCCAAGTTCGGTCGACCGACAGTTGTAACCATTTAAATGTAAACAGTGAAATGATCAGGCATCCAGAACACCTGACCCTGTGCGTTCGGTCGACCGACATCCATGTTCGGTCGACCGACTACACTACGGTAACAGAACATCAGTTCTGTAACTGAAGTGTAAATGGTCCATTTCAATTCCCAAGTCCCTGAACATGTTTAACAACAAATCAAGGATAAAACCATGTCATCCCAAGTCCAATAATCCTATCAATCTATCCATTTAATTATCAATCCAATTCATTAAAGCAATTAAACAAGATTATCATGTTTTCAATTAAAAACAATCTAGATTAGAGCATAGGGTCATCTAGACATAATCAATCATCAAGTCAAGGAAGAAACAACATATCAAAGTATAAATATATAGATTAACTTGCCTTTGGTTGAAATTGCCCAAATCCACAAATCCTAGCTCAAAGCCCAACAAACCAAACCTAAGGGATAATTAGCAAAATAAAGCTAAATTAAAACATAAATCAATGGGAAGCTCTAAGCTACTAAACACACTACTACAACCCAATTCTAAGGGGAAGAAGAGCTTACCAAACAAATGGGTGGATGAAGTGGTGGCTTGCAAATTAGGGATGAGACGCTCGCGGGGTCCACGCGGAGATGATGATGATCGGAGGTTGTGGGGCCCACTTGATTGGTGGCCCACTAAATTGGTGGTGATGGAGGGTCTTTTGTGGTCCATTGGATGCAAGAAGGAGAAGACAGAATAGAAGAAAGAAAGAATGGAGCAAGAAAGAGAGAGAATTAGAGAGAAAGAGAGAGAAAGAGTGAAATGGTGAGATGGGTGGGGGATGAGGAAGTCAACCGATGTTGACAGTGAGTAGAGTGGAGTGGAAGTGAGGGAGAGATGAGAGAAAAGAGTGAAGCAGTGAAGGGGAAAAATGGGGAAAACAGAGAGAGAGAGAGAAAGAAATGGAGAAATAGAGAGAGATGGAGTGGGCTGGGTTCACCGGAGATGGTGGTGGCCGGCGGCGACGAGGAGGTGGCTCTGGGACAGTGGGGTCCATGGTTGGGTGAAAGAGAGATGAGTGAAGAGATGAGAGAGTGGAGAAGAGAGAGGAGAAGAAGATGGTGGTGATCGCCGGTGTGCTCGGGATCCGGCGGCAGCGACACAGTGAGAGGGAGAACGAGAGAGAGAGAATGAGAGAAAGAGATGGAGAAAGAGAGAAAAAGGGGCTGCTGTGTTGGATGAAGAATGGAGGGGAAGGGGTCTCCATCGTGACCTAGAAGAGGGAATGGGAAAAGTGAGATGAGATGGGGTGTTACACGTGGGTGAGGGGTGGGGTGTGATGAGAGTGAGATGAGTGAGGTGGGGCTCACATGGGATTAGTTTAGGTGGGGTAGGGTTTGACTTTGGGAAATTAATAAAAGAAGTTTAGGTGGGTTTGGGTCAGGCCAGGTTTTGGGTCGGTTTTGAGGGTCCGGATCGGAATGCAATAGAAGGATAAAGTCTGGGAAATTATGTAATCTACCCGATGGTGCTAAAATTTTGAAAAGCGGAAAATACTAAAAAGCCCTCGGAACTTTCCGGAAATAGCGACACACACCCCTACTGTACCCAAACGGGCTTGGATCTCAACCCAACTTCGCACACGCGATCCTAATGATTAATCGGACCTATTTGGCTTATAAACGAGCTTAATTAACTAAAATCACAATTAACTAGACTAATTACAACCTTGGAATTTCGGGATGTTACACTTAGGGTCATTAACTTAATGATGCTGGCCTGCCAACAGGCTATTAAAGGCTCAGTCTTTGACAACCCTGGGACCCTTTTTCACCTATAATGCTTCTGAAACCCTTGTTTTAGTATATTTTTCATGCTAACAATCACTACTCGTTCTCTAAAACCACCTATAATTAAAAAAAAAGGTCTTTTCTTTAAAAAGGGAACCCATACTAGGGGTGTTCATGGATCAGGCTGGGGTGGGATTGTATGAAGTCTTTCCAAAGTGACCGACCCATTTAGTAATTGGGCTCAATATTCTGGGCCAGATCCAGCAACCATAGCCCTAAAAGGTAGGCAACCCATTTTCACAATACACATCAGCTTCTATACTTGAATAAGCTAGACTGAGCCTTACTTCCTTACAGCATAAATTGGCTTAGGCCAGACCCACTTAAATATCCAATCAAAATTAGTGATCTCAATGGACCTGATTACTCAGTTACTTGAATGACCCAGCCCAAAGAATTTAGGTATGAACCATTCCTAAAGACCCTATGGATAATAGAGTTGGATTTTGAGTCCGGGCTCGAGTTTGAACTCCAAACCAATAGTTGTGTACCTGAATGTATACTATATAATGTATAATAATATATTGCTTATAATATTATTGACCCAAATTTGACAATCATTCAAGTTGTGTAGGCCCTCAATAGATCATGCAAATTTAGACACTCATCCCTCTTTATCTAACGTTTGGGATTTGGACAACTTTGTACCGCTTAAACTCTTTTGATTGGATGGTTCCATTGTTTGGGATTTGGAAACGTTTTTAACCCTCAAACTGCTATGATTATCATGCTCCCAGGTTGGCTGCGCAAACTGGATGGTTCCTAAGCCAGGATTAGTCTAGCAGTTTCTAAAAAATACTATGATGGATATCACTAAAATATAATTTATACAATATACATAAATACTAATGTTAAACATTATTATACATAATAGAATAACAGTAAGAATATAGTATATGATATTGTAACCTTGATATACATTGTTACCCTGTTCTCTATCAGCTTAAGCTTTTAGAGTAAGTGGTCGTAAGCATATGATATACTTCATCTTTGAGTCAGGTCAGTTCCAATCGGCTCCTTCGGAGTTGGTCTAGGTCCAACTCTGGATTTGAGTATGAGGTACACTGATTGTGTTGGGTTCTGATCTAGCATGGGCCCGACCTGTTTACGTCCCTAACCAGACCAAAGAAAGACATTGAGCATTCTAGAATTAAGATGACAACATTCTAAAGTAACAGGAAGTGGGCTTTTGGAGTATATTAGATGATGAGTCACCAAACATGTGATTTCCTCAAGGATTGGAGGATACCTTGCCATTCTACCCCAGAATACTTTTGCCCGGACAACCCCTTATGAGGTGTCAAGAATAGTTAAGATTCGTCCCACTTTTCCTCTTTCGTAATTGTGCCCATTTTGTGTTTCTTCTTGATAATGTTGGAATTTATCGAGGAAGTAGAAACCTTTACAAGGAGTAATATATGCGGCTGCAGATTGTCCCTCAGATGTGGGACTCACTTGGATTCATCCAGATCACAGGGGAAAATAGTTTTTTTTTTTTTTTTTTTTTTTTTGGGGGGGGGGGGGGGGATTGGAAAGTCTGATCATGGATTAGCAATGGGTCCCTTATGAGCATGATCTAATAATCATGGTGATTTGATTAAGGGCCCCAAAACTTAAAGGTTATAAATTCATTGATAAAAACCATTAAAGAAAATTTATAGGTTATAAATTCATTGACAAAACCATTAAAGTTTAGGTTGCTTATTCAAAGGGTTGCTGGATCATGCCTTGGTGGGGGACGGCTGGCTAACATGAAAGTTTGAATATTGATAACTGCAGATATACTTACCAACTGGGACATAGACTATTTAATGGTTCATATGTATGGAGCCGGACATATCATTTTCGGGCATCTCCTTATCCAGGACATGACTCCTTACAGCATGTTGTTATTTTTGGTGACATGGGGAAGGTAAGAACTTCTTTTATCTTTAGGTTTGCACTGGTTGAAAACTGTAATCATCAATGCATTGATTATGATGATTAATTATTTATCATTATCCTCTAAGCTGAAAGCACATGGATGAACTATGATAACCAGGCCCAATATCTCCTGTGGTACTTGTCGGAAATATGATATTTGTAAGGCTATGGATTTGGGACAGATGTCAGTAATACCCAGCTGTACCTAAACATTCTGTATAAAGAAAGCTTGAAGCATTTAGAAGTTAAGAAATTCGCAAATGTATAATATTTAATAATAGGCACTACTAAATTAATTATACAACCATATCCCCATCTCCTTTTCTAATAAGTACTCATCACCACCATCATCGAAGACTTGTCCTAACTATGTTGGGGGTCAGCTACATGAATTTTGTTTTCCATTCCATTCTATCTTCATTCAAATCCTTGGATAGGTTGCACTTTTTCATATCTATCTTTACTATGTTCATCATGTCCTGTTTGGCCTATCCCTTCTCCTTGGTGGGCCATAGAGCAGTTACTGGCTTGCATTGTAAATGTCCAAACCATGGTTTAAAAAATTGGCCGAGTCGGGTCGCATGGGACTCGGACTCGAATCATGTGACTCGGCCGAGTCCCATGAGACTCGGCCATCCAACTGAAGTTGGGACTCGGCCCGACTCGGCCGAGTCCCATGCGACTTGGCGAGTCGACTCAGACTCGGCCATGAACGAGTCGGGTCCCGAGTCCAGTTTTTTAAACCTTGGTCCAAACCATCTCAAATGAATCTCTTTTAATTTACCACCTATTGATGCTTTCCTAAATTATCCCAAAACGCTATTTTCTGATTCTATTTTTCCCAATTGTACCACACATTCATCTCAACATTGACATCTTTGCTGCACTCATTTTATGCGCGTGTTGCTTCTTGATTAGCCAATAGTCTGCTCCATAGGTAATAGCTGGTCTAATTGTTGTTTTACAAAATTTTCCTTTCAATCTTACTGGTATGCGCTGATCACAGAGGACTCCAGAAGCAAGTCTCCATTTCAACCATCGTGCTCTAAGCGTATGCTTGACATCTTCTTCAATTTCTTTATCCTTACTAATTATCGAGCGAAGGTATCGGAAGGAATCTCTTGGTGGTATCTATTGAGCTTCAATTCTGATCCAATCTAAGTCCCCTAGTAACCAAACTACCAAAGAAAGACAACAAACTGTCCGGATTCTACTGCTACAGTAGTTCACAAGGACTGCTTTCTCTTTGGATGTGAAATTGTGGAGAATCGATCCACCCAATCATAGTGCCCAATGCACAGACACCACACACACACACAATTGGAATATAATGGAAATAGAGAAATAGTGGAGAAATTAAAGAAAGTAAACTGCTTTTATTCAATATATGTGACTGTTGCCCTTGCAAAATCCTGTACCAATATGTATGACTGTCAACCTTGCAAAATCTTATATCAAGAGGACCCCAAGAAATCCCTAAGAAGACTCTATAGAGGATCCTAACAACTGTGATTTCCTACTGATATTAACAAGACACCCAATTCATGACTTGCTAAAGCATATATACAAAGAAAGGTAAATAATGGAACTGCTCACTGTTGACTGTGTCTGAGAGTGGCACAGTTGACTTTTGCATGTAGAGTATACTCAAAACCCCTTTATTAAGCAATCAAATCCATCCTGTTAGACTATTACTATAATCTATGTTCTTAATTCAAGAGATTTGGAAAGAAATGCAATGGAATGAAGCAATGCCCATGGTTGAGAAGTCCAGAGTTCTCTAGACTTTTCTGGCAGTGGGCTCCACATGGCCCACCTAATCTGATGTGTGCCCTACCACTGAAAAGTAGACTGCTGAGCGACCCAGTGGGTCCTGGACCCAAGTGGGTTTGAGCCATGGTTTAAAATATCGGCCGATACCGGTTTGTATTGGCCCGAACCACGTCGATATCTTGCTGTTATAGCGGTCTCGGGATCATGGCAGTCAGTATCGCCATTTTCTCAGTTGAAAATCGGGCGTTACAACCGATATTTTCGTAATGGTCGTAACGGCCGATACGGGACCGAGACGGCCAAAACTTGGGGAAAAAACGGAAGATAAAAGAGATGATACATGCAAAGAAAGAGAGGGAAAAAAAATCCAGCACTGCTACTTGCTGCCAGCATCTCTTCTTCTCTTCCTCCTTTTTCCTCTTTTCCTTTCCTTTTCTTCTCTTCCTCTTCTCCTCCCCTCCTTTTCTCTTTTCCTTTCCTTCTTCTTCTTCCTCTCCTTCTCTTTTTTCCCTTTCTTCCTCTCTTCTTTCCTGTTTCCCTCTCCCCACTGCGGCGCCGCCACAGTCCCCCGCTCCCATTTGTGTTGGCACAAAATGACCGAAACCCTTTTTAGGGTTCTGGGTCTTTGGTTTGAGTTTGACTCCTATTGTGTGAGTCTTCCACTGCTCCACACAGTAAGTCATATGGGTTTCAATTTCAATCCATTTATGTGAACCACATTTTTAGATATAAACATGCCTCCTCTTAAATGGTCCCTGATAAATTTTATAATTTAAAAATCTAAACCATTAATGCCCTCTCTTAAAGCAAAATAACTTCCCATCTTACATGGTCCCTCAGTAAATTTTTATTAATTAATAGTTTGGTCCAAGTCACATTGATTACTCATAAACATCCAAATAAAAAAAAATTAAAAATCTCAATTAAATATCCAAGACCTTTTATTCTACTAGTACCCTTCTAATGGGTTGTATTAATGAAAAATCTTAAATCATTGAAAATAAATGCCCTTCTCTTAAATATAATTTTTTTAAGTGATTGGATTTAGGGCTTTAGTTGTGCACTACAAGATGGATTTATAAACTATAAGAATGAACCAAGGATAAAATACTAAAAATTAACATATTCATCAGTTTCCGACAAAACAACGATATAGGATGTCATGACTTAGGGGGACCGATATTTTGATTTATTCTTGTTACTAATGGAAAAAAACATTATTTTCCACCATTTTATAATATTTTGGATTTTTCAAATATTTTTGCAGATTTTTTTTTACTAAAAAAAATTCACACCGCGAACGAACCGATAACCACGACCGATACCGATATTGTATCGGTTTTTTGGCATGACCGATACCGCGACTTTGAACCATGGTTTGAGCCCACTATTTGAGGCCCAAATTGGACTACCAAACAGCCGATTCTGCCCCGTTTTCTGAACTGAAGTTTCAGAAGTACAGAGCACCCCCTGAAATCTCCTGGAATATCTATACAGCCCCTGACCGATGTGTTTTTCAGCAATTCTTTGGGCTGTTCGGGTCCTCGTCTCAAATAAACCAATCTCACATGGGTCCCGACCCATGTGCTTGATCATATGCCTCCATGAACGCCAAAGCCTATTTGAATATATATGATCTTCAATTGCATCCGGGCCATTTGCATCAAATTTTAAACGAAGTTTCATCTCTTTTCACATCTTTACGAAAGTTACAATTCACACACACACACACACACGACGTATATTAAAGCCCTTGGATTCTAAAGCCTCGCGCCATCTCTCAAGTCCTACATCCATGTCATCTCTCAGTTTATCTACCAACACTATCATTCACAAACAACATACACCAAAGTACCTCCTCTTGAATATGAGTAGTTAACTCGATCATAATCTATGGTTGACCTTGATGCAAACCTATGGTCACTGGAAACTCACCTATCTCTCTAAAAGTAGTTCTCATACTCATTACCGCTCCATCATACATGTTTTTTATGATGTCAGTATATTGTATAACCTTTTGGCTTCCTCCTTTTACCTAAAACCCATCAAATCAAATTTATAGGTATCCCGTCGTAGACTTTTTCCAGATCAATGAAGACCATATGATGATTTTCTTCTTCTCTCAATATTTTTCCGTTAATTACCTAAGAGAGAAGATATCTTCCATAGTTGACCTCCTTGGTATAACACCAAATTGATTTTCAAATATTTTAGTCTCTTGTCTAAGTCTTTGCTCCATTACTCTCTCCCATACTTTCATAGTGCGATTCATAAGTTTAATTCCACAATAATTGGTTGAACTTTGTATATATCCCTTATACTCATATGTAGGTACTACAATACTTCTCCCCATTCATCCGGCATTTTCTTTGTCCATAATATCTTATTGAAGTGCCTAGTTAACCAAGCCCATATAATTTGTCCTAAGCACTTCCTAGCCTCTATCAGAATGCCATTAGGCCCATTGGCTTTTGTGTCTTGATTCTTGTCCATGCTTTCTTTACTTCTACTACGCCAACTCTTGGGCAAAAGGTATGTCCTAATGAAATAACTCAATCCTAAGCCTTCTATATAATCTTCATTTAAAAGTTTGTTAAAATATTATTTCCATCTCTAATAATTCATATTTTTAAAATTTTTATGAGGCTCATGATGATGGTGGTGGTGCCATACTTAGAGTTTGGCATCATTCACGTCCAATCCTTATACGTGCCCAATGGTCATATGGCCATATCAATACATGACTAACATAATGGGAGATCACTTTCAAGTTTTGTTGTAATTATTAGTCTTTAAAGAATTCCGATCTTAAGCTTGTATGCATAACAGCAGTTTGCCACTACTTTTCTTTTTCAGGCAGAGCGTGATGGTTCTAATGAATATAATGACTTTCAGCCAGGCTCCCTTAATACTACTGACCAGCTTATTCATGACTTGAAGAATATCGATATAGTTTTCCATATTGGGGATATTTGTTATGCAAATGGCTACCTCTCACAGTGGGATCAATTTACATCACAGGTTGAGCCAATTGCTTCAACTGTACCGTATATGATTGCAAGGTTTGTTTTCCTTGATCTAAGTACTCTAATTTCATTCTGGACCACTCCTTGAATGTTTATTTTCCTTTCAGAAGAACCATGCTTATTGTTACTATAGATGCAAAAATGAAGCCAAATTGTGTCCTTGAGAATTGACTCTCTTCCCAACCATTCGCACCATAGATTGAATGATGCTTATTTTCTTTTGGGTGCTGATCGGGAAATTAATTTTTTAAAACTTCAATGATTTTTCTTGCAGTGGTAACCACGAGCGAGATTGGCCTGGAACAGGATCCTTCTATGGGAATATGGATTCTGGTGGAGAATGTGGCGTGTTAGCAGAAACTATGTTCTATGTTCCGGCAGAAAACAGGGCTAAGTTTTGGTAGGAAAACATGATAGAATAATTGCTAAAAGTGAGGCATTATTTTCATTCTGATTTATGATCTTAAACACATTTTATATTCCCAAGTAGTTGTGCGTGATTGGTAGGCTTTTGCTATGAGAATGGAAATTGCAGCTATGTATGTTTTGCATGCATTCGGCACCCATGGTTGACATTGACCAACTTTGCTATTACCTAACCCTTTAGTTCATCTTATCTACGGACATGAGAAAATGTATTGCTACTTTTTTTAATCAACTATCCATGCACACTTGGCACTCCACACACAAGTTTCCTTGTGAATCCCAAACAAATCCCAAAGATGAACCACAACTTCTCTGAGGATAGAGGGTGTTGCAGAAAGTGGGAGTTTTAACGTTGATAATATTTGAAGTACAAGTCCTGGCCAGAGCCAACTTGACAAAAAACAGCACAGGTTATTGGGAGTCTCATAGGATTGATAGCATTCGACGTGGTTGGATGATTACCGCAGTCTTTGGTAGAAATCGTGTCAGATCTTAATCTGTCATTCATTGTCAATCAACGAAATGCAGTGATTAACATAAACTATGATGAGAAAATAAAATTAAAAGGCAGGTATGGCAGTTAGTTGATCTAACAATATGCGCTCTTGACAACAAAATGATATGACAAATCGGTAGATAAGCACGATTGGTGGCATAAGGATTTAGAAATGGAAGGATTTGGTTGTGGAGAAAATCTCTCTAAGCATAAATTCCTATCCATATAAATTCTAAGGGCAATAGTTATTTGTGAGGATCTAAAATTGCTCTCGATAGATGTAGAGGCTGCGTTCCTAAACGACAAAGAGTAGGAAGAGCTTTACATGTAATCTGCAGATGTGGTGGTGCTAATATATGAAGATAAAAGTGTACAAACTATTTTAAATAAGAATTTCACGAGGCCATACGTGAAATTGTGTCGTGCCCTTGCATAATGTTACACGCGTTTGGGTCAAAGCAGTTAGCATAGTCATATACTTGTTATTAGATGACATGTTGATTGTTGGTGACAAATTGGAAGTAATCTCCAAGCAATGGTGTTGAAGTCTTGATTCAAGATGGCGAACATGGGTTAAAGCATGATGTGTTGGGCAGATGCAGCAACCATGTAAGTCAAATCTGTTGCAAACTTTTTCACATGGGTCTGGTTACGACATTGTGTTAAAACAGTTGGATATGGAGATGTGAAAGCCAATCGGTACTTTCATTTGCAAATGTATAAAATTTTCCAACAATTTGGATCCCATTAGTGGAAAGACATGCTCTTGACTAGAGACAGTACTTGCGCATAGATAGTGGGAGGAGCATAATGCATGACATCTTTTTCGTGCATGAGATGCTGTAATACCGGATCTATGAGATCGGAAATGGATCACCATTGGTCTTATAGTCAGATATTCCTATGCTATCTGGGTATGCCTGTTATGACAAGTGATAAGATGAATATTTGGTACATCAAAAACATTTGCTAAATTGTGTGTGGTACAATGATTATTTTGGAATTACATAGTTGTATGGTTTTTGGGGTGGTGACTTGGACGAGAGGGACTCCATGTTTGGACAAAAAGTGTTGATTTTCCAGAATAGTGGAAACAAACGTAGCAGCTCTGTTGAAAACAAAAGTCGAGAATACAACCAGCGATGCGGTAATCTAAGTGGCCATCTGGTTGGATATCTTCGAAGATTGTGATGGGCTGATGCAAATGTCACGAGTCCGCCATCCCATCGGTGAATGGAACCATAATTCCACAATCCCTCAATATATTGAATTGCGATATCAACATATCTAGAATGTGGGTAAGGAACGCGAGATTTCAATTTCGTGGACCCCACTGGTGGAATTGACGTTTAGTCTGTTCATTGAGCCTTTTCGTAGGGAACTTTCAAAAGGATGAGAGATGAATGTGGGGACTGGAGTATGTTTGATATACATTACATTTGTGCCAAGTGGGAGAATGAAGAAACCCGCCTGCCATGGGACCCGCATTGGATTAAGCATGTGGCTAAGACAATCTCCTGATTAAGTCTAAATATGTGGCCCTAGGAGAGTTTGGATTGGTATCAGACTCTATTAAAGAGTCTTGGATCGGCATCTAACTCAGGCATGGCTAATTGCCCATGCTGGTCAAGAGATGTGGAATTCCAAGAGGTTTAAAGTCCACGATAGTTGTGACTCATCAAGATTGCTCTAAATGAGGGAGATGGGAACCCTTGGTTGATCATCTAGAAGATCTAAGAGCATTTGCAATGAGTTCGTAGGATCTATTTCACACCGGAACACACAAGCTTCTCGATGAGTTCAGTTCTGACACCATTTGGACCAGCAGCTCTAGCAATTGGTATTTGCGATCAACAAATTGGATCTCAAAGAAGGGCTCAATTTCTTGATCAAGAAAGAGCTCTTGTTTTTTCTTGTCCAACGCACGAAATAGAGATGAGAGGATCGTTCCTCTCGGGTTTTGTGTTCATCACATAAAGATAGGGAGGTCTAGATTCGCTGTTGATTTTTGAAGAATCTAGTAGTGGGCCACGAGTTTCAAGTTGGGATTTTGCATACGGAACCGAAGAAGTCACGGACCGTGTCTTTGTGGCTTGTGACCTTGAAAAGTGGAAAGTAAAGGACTCTTGTCCTTTTGTGAAAAAGAGACAAGAAGGCTTTCTTGTCTTTTGACCGGGGATTGATCCCTGGATCTTCAAGTTTAAAGTATTGCTCCTTACCAGTAGCCCAATGTAGTAAAAAGAATATAATAATAATAAGTAAATAAATAAATAAAACTATATATGTACAAGGGATTTTCAAGGTCCTCCACCCAGTAAATGAGAAAAACCCATCTGGAAGAAGCCTTGCATGGTGGTGGCACCTGTGAAAGTGAACTGTTTTGTTCTTGAGTTTGTGTTCCACTGTTACTTGGACCACATTTCTTCTCTGTTCCAAGATATCCAATCTAGGTTTATTAAATGTTCTTTTTCTGGACTTTCATTGTAATGCATGGTGTTAATTGACCTTTAAAAAAAAATTGCTTGGTGTTATGTGGCTTTTTAATTCTGGATACTTGACATATAGGCATTACAGTACTAAAAAAGGCTCTAATTTTGATCCTGAATTTTGGAAGAAATCATGTGCATAATACCTTAGGGCCTTGGGTATGTGAAAATTGGGCCTATGTTTTGGTAATCATGACTGTCAGTGTGACAATATATGCCCTAAGTATCCCTTGGATATGACATTCAGAGACATGCAAAAACGAGAGAGAGAAAGTCTGTGAATTACCTTGTTTTCGATGCTAGCCATCTTAGATTTCTTCTCTTTAAATAGAGTTTACAATGCCTATGTTTAGGCTACAAATCAAGAAATTAAAGCTAATCAGATCAATTAGATCTCTAACAAAGGGAATACAACGGTGTTGCCTAGCTGTACAAAATATGACTAAGTCTCCTCTTTATAAGTGGGCTGGGCTTTATCATCATACAAGTGGACTGGGTCCATGGGCCTATTATGATACAATATTACACTTTAACACCCCCCCTCAAATTGATGCGGGGAATCAACCAGCAACAATTTGCGAACCAGGAATTCATGCCGCGGCCGTGGAAGGCCTTTGGTGAAAATATCAGCAAGCTGGAACTCAGTGGAAATATGGGGAAGAGTAATGACTTTGCGATCATACTCGTCCCGAATGAAGTGACAGTCTACTTCAATATGTTTTGTCCGCTCATGAAACACAGGGTTTCCAGTAATTCGAATGGCACTTGTATTGTCGGCATGAAGAGGAGTCGGTTTGGTCTGCGAGAATCCAAGCCCTGAGAGCAACCCACGTAGCCATAAGATCTCAGAACAAGCAGAAGACATGGCTCGGTATTCGGATTCCGTAGAAGATTTGGAGACTTTATCTTGCTTTTTACATTTCCAGGATATCAAGGCGTCTCCCAAGTAAACACACCATCCTGTGGTAGAGCGACGTGTGTCCGGACAGCCGGCCCAATCCGCATCAGAATAAGCAGTTAGAGTAAGTGGTGTGCCAACTGGAAAAAATAAGCCGCGGGTCGAGGTACCAATGATATATCGAATAATCCGTTTGACGGCCGCCAAATGATGATGCCGTGGGGCAGTCATAAACTGACTAACCAGATTAACGGCATAAGAGATATCTGGTCGAGTAATGGTCAGGTAGACAAGGCTACCAACCAAACGACGATAGAAAGTAGGATCAGGTAGGAGATCGCCGTCTTGTTGACGAAGCTTGACATTTACTTCCAATGGTGTGTCAACTGGGCGAGAATCACCGAGATCGGCGAGATCCACTAGGTCAGTAGCATATTTGTGCTGATGAAGAAACAAGCCTTTCTTGGATTGATGGACTTCTAAACCCAAGAAATAATTCAAAGGTCCCAAATCCTTCATATGAAACTTATCTTGCAGAGATGCCTGTACCTGTTGAATCATATCACTGTGAGGGCCTGTAATAATGATATCATCAACATACACAAGAAGAATTGTTAATCCTCTGGAGGAATGAAGTGTGAACATTGAAGGATCATATGGGCTCTGTATAAAGGAAAGCCGAAGGAGAGTGGTCCGGAACTTGTCGAACCAGGCTCGGGGTGCCTGTTTGAGGCCATATAAAGATCGTCGTAACCGAGCAACATCGGTCTTGGAAGAAGAAGGAATTCCATGAGGGAGACGCATGTAGACTTCCTCTTTAAGATCCCCATGAAGAAAAGCATTCTTCACATCCATCTGATATAGGGGCCAGGATTGAGAGGCAGCTATGGCAAGAACGGTACGCACAGTTGTCATTTTGGCCACTGGAGCAAAAGTCTCCTCATAGTCGATACCGTACTCCTGCCTGTTTCCAAGTGCAACTAGACGAGCTTTATAGCGATCCAAGGATCCATCAGACTTTAATTTCACCGAGTATACCCACTTGCAACCAATTGGTTTGACAGAGGAAGGACAGGTAACAATGTCCCATGTATGATTTTCTTGAAGGGCACGTAGTTCTTCCTGCATAGCCTGTATCCAACAATCATGGTGCACTGCCTGAGAGTACGAGTTAGGGATAGAAATAGAAGACAAAGTGGTTAATAAGGAGGCATGAGTAAAACCATAGCGATCAGGGGGCTTTGTGTGGCGAATGGATCGGCGAAGAGGAGCCGGAGGTGGATTAGGTGCAGTATCAGGAACAGGAGGCGCCGGAGGTAGATCAGGTGTAGGATCAGGAGCATTCAGGGTAGGCGTAGCGAGAGACCCAGAGCCAGGATCACCTGTAACATTCCGTCGTTTATACACAAAATCCGGCTTAAACCGAGTAACAGGCGGAGGCGTTGTATCTGAAAATGATGGCAAAAAAGAGAACGAGACAGATTCATTTGAATCACCATGCCGTGGAAAGAAATACTGATTCTCAAAAAACACGACATTGCGAGACACTCGAATTCTTTTTGCATTAGAATCATAACAGAGATAGCCTTTTTGATTAAGAGCATAACCGAGAAAGGCACAGATGGAGGATTGAGCTGTGAGCTTAGTGCGCTCAGTGGGAGGAAGAAGAACAAAACAAACACACCCAAAAGGACGAAGATGATTATAGAGTGGATGCTTTTGAAAAAGTCGAAAAAACGGTGTCTGGTTGTCTATTCTAGATGAAGGTAGGCGGTTTATGACATGCACAGCGGTGGAAAGGGCTTCGGGCCAAAACCGAGTTGGAACTGAAGATGAGAGCAAAAGTGAACGAGCAATATCCAAGAGATGTCGGTTTTTCCGCTCAGACACACATTTTGTTGGGGGGTGTAAGGACAAGATCGTTGAGAGATGATGCCTTTGGATTGTAAAAATGCTTGAAATTCCTTAGAAACATACTCTCCTCCTGAATCAGACCGAAGAATTTTAATTGTAGTGGAAAATTGATTCTCAACATAAGACAAGAAAACTTTAAAAACCGAGAAAACATCAGACTTAGCATGCAAAAAATAAATCCAAGTAAAACGACTATAATCATCAATGAATGTAACGAAGTATTTATAATGAGAATGAGAGATAACAGGTGCAATGCCCCACACATCACTATGAACAATATCAAAGCATTTCAGTGCTAGAGAATCATGAAGGGGAAAAGGAAGGGTTTTCCCTTTCCCCATTTTGCAGCTATCACAACTAAAAGAAACATCCTTAAAAGAAACTTTATTATCATTAATTAAACCAGAATTTAATAAAAACATCAAAGTTTTGGAATTAGGATGTCCTAAACGATTATGCCACAACTGACATTTATTATGACTAAAATGGGAAAACAAAGCAGACTCCGAAGAGAAATTTTCATTTGACGAAATCTGGAGGGGAAACAGTCGGCCCAGCTTAGGGCCCTTCGCTAGCACCTTCCCCGATGTTTGTTCCTGCACAACACAACCAGAGCGAGAAAACAAGATGGAGCAATTACTATCAACAAGTTGACCAACTGATAACAAATTTGTGGTTAAGCGGGGAGAGAGAAAAACATTATGCAAGGGTAATGAATGAGGAACCTTTCCGACAGCAGAAATGGGAATACTGCCACCACTAGCAGTATTGATGCAGAGGTCTCCATCATACTTTCTAATATGAGTCATATTGACAGGAGAGTGTGTCATGTGATTGGAGGCCCCTGAATCAATATACCAGGTGGAAGCTGAAGATTTTGGATTACCTGATAGGCCAAGGGCAGAGAAAGCATTAATGATCATTTGCTGGACCATTTCAGGAGTGAGGGTAGAAGAAGAAGAGGCAGCAGGTGGTGCAGGTATGACTGTTGAAGAAGCATCAGGAAGATGTGCAGAGTATGCGCTCTGTTGCTGAGATGATGCAGGTATGACTGGTGAAGTAGTGTCAGGAATATGTGCATAGTAGGCTCTCTGTTGCGGTGCCCTATTTGCCTGATTCTGAGGTCGCTTCCGGCATTCCGGAAGAACATGACCTTTGGTTTTGCAGTAGGAACAAATTTTCTGGTCACACTGAGTGGAAACATGTCCGAGTTTGTGGCAGCAAAAACATTTGACCCTGCTCATGTCCCTGGTCTGAGGCTTACCCCTAGCAACATAAACAACATCGACAGGAGCAGTCTGAGGAGTATTCTGAGTAAGTGCCGTCTGAGTCATCAAGCGCTGTTCCTCTCTAAGGAGTTCACCCAAACATGATTCGAGTGAAGGGGATGGAACCCTGCTCAGTAAGTTGGACCGGACATTTTCAAATTGTGGTCGTAACTTCATTAGAAATTGATCCCGCTGACTTGTCTGATGAATCTCTTGAATAGAGGCTAAGGAGTCAGCAGGAAGGTCAGCATAAATAAGCTCAGCGTAATTAGTCCACAGACTGGTAAACTGAGAGTAGTAATCCTGTATCGACAAGGTCCCTTGAACAAACTGCGAGATTTCATGTTCTAAATGAAACCTACGAGCAGAATTTTCTTGCAAATATATCTTTTTTAAATAAAGCCACATTCCTTTGGCAGTCTTGTAGGGACGAAGATTCAGGATAAACTGTGCGTCGACGGACCCCAATATCCAGGTCATGATCTGGCAATCTTTAACCTCCCATTTAGATAGGAGCTTGTCATCATTAGGTTTGGGATCGGAATCATCAATATGTCCCCAGAGTTCTTTACCCTTAAGGTAAATTTGAAATTGAAAAGCCCAAGTGGTATAGTTTGTACCATTAAATTTGATCAACTTGAGATCACCTTTCTCCATTGGTAGCAATGCAGAAATAACAGAACAAGCAGCAAGTCGACAACCAGCACAATAACTTGCAACTCAGAAATATACTCACATCCACAATAAAGAGTTTTAATCCGACAGCACGAGACAGGAACCAGAATCACAGTTTCCAATTCAGAAAGCAACCAATAGCATGCAGCAGCAGAAGAAAGAAGCAAGAAAAGCCACATAACACAAATAGTGCAAAAAAATGCACTAAAAATAGCCCAGACGACCCAAATATTTGGGTTTGTATCCTTACGTGGGGCCCACAGATTGATCAAATGGATGATCAGAACCAGAGCCAGAAACTAGTGTCTAATTATCTTTCCAGCAGTACTAGTTTTATCCAGATCCAATCAGAATCAAGTAATCTGTGTGGCTGTGATGAAAACTATTTAAGAAAAGTGAATAATCACAAGATGTGACAAATCACCTACCTCTGATCCCTGAAAAATGCTGGAAAAATCTTCAAAAATACAAGAAGAAATGGGCGACCAAGGCTGCAGTAAACCGAGTGGAGTTTGAGATGATCATAAGTGGGCCACCATTGATCAGAGAAGAGTACAGCCACGATTTGCTTCCCCAAAACACAGATCTGCGATCTGTATGCAAAACAGTCCTCAGAAGCTATCCACAAACACTAGAAGGAGCAGGCGACCAGATTAGTTACAGTATCCAGACTCAATGGTGCTGATCTGTGATGGGCCACGTCTGATCACACCCTGATTTGGCGAATTCCAGTGCTTGGAAGATGAAGAAAAAATATCCAGAGAGTCTCACAGAGACTATGACAACTTCCAATGCTTGGAAGATGGAGAAGATTCACTCAGAGGCTTGAAGCTCTGATACCATGACATTCAGAGACATGCAAAAACGAGAGAGAGAAAGTCTGTGAATTACCTTGTTTTCGATGCTAGCCATCTTAGATTTCTTCTCTTTAAATAGAGTTTACAATGCCTATGTTTAGGCTACAAATCAAGAAATTAAAGCTAATCAGATCAATTAGATCTCTAACAAAGGGAATACAACGGTGTTGCCTAGCTGTACAAAATATGACTAAGTCTCCTCTTTATAAGTGGGCTGGGCTTTATCATCATACAAGTGGACTGGGTCCATGGGCCTATTATGATACAATATTACACTTTAACATGATATACATTATTAACATTATCAACCTTACTGCAAATTGATGATTAGAAAAGAAACAGAGTAACAACTGACACTCGGAGTATGGAAGTCGGTATATTAGGTGGCTAGGATACTAAGATCTCAGTAAATATTGGTGCAAGACCTACATTCATTGTGAGGCCATCGACATTGGTCACAATGCTGATCCATGGACTCCACATGGACAATTACATACTCAATCTGGGGATATTGTTTAGCGCAGTTTGAGGATTATATAGTTCTTCTTTTCTGTCTGCTTTTTATATTGACAAATTTAACGTTGGTGTGCTTGCTCCTCCTAATTCCTAAATACACAAGGGGACTCCTAAAATGTGATTTCCATTCATTTTCAGGTATCGAACAGATTATGGCATGTTCCGCTTTTGTATAGCTGACACTGAACATGATTGGAGGCAAGGCACAGAACAGTACAAGTTCATTGAGCACTGCCTGGCATCAGTTGATAGACAAAAACAGCCATGGCTGATCTTCCTTGCACATCGGGTTTTAGGTTACTCATCTGGCAGTTTCTATGCTGAGGAAGGATCTTTTGAGGAACCAATGGGAAGAGAGGATCTTCAAGGTCTTTGGCAGAAGTACAAGGTTGACATAGCAATCTATGGCCACGTACATAACTATGAAAGAACATGTCCAATCTACCAAGTAAGACTTGAGTATACTGCCTATCTTATACCTTGTTTCTTTTTTCTTTTTTCTTTTTCTTCTCTCTTTTTTGAAAGTTAATACTGCTGCACTGCATAACTTACTCTAGAGACTCTGGGATCCATCCAAGTGAAACTTTATCATTTTCTGGTCTGGACCATTCGTCTCTGAGCTTCCATTATGGATTGCTCCATTACTATTGCCCCCAAACAGTATACTACATCAGTTGACTTTAATGATTTCTGAGCTGCAGATATGGAAACATCTGCTGATATATTAGATAGGATTCTGATAAAGGGAATTTGTGGGCCACGACTCATTCAGGGAGGAATCCGTGCCCCATTTGGTACCAGCGGCCTGTATCACACAAAGATGGGCCACCTGAATGGTTGTTAGCTGAAATAAAGATAACTGTATAGGTTCATTTAACACTGAAAGTTTTCTCCTTTTTCTGTTCTCTTTTGCTTGACCCCAGCTGCAATGTTCTTGAACTAAATAAGGCGTCTAATCGTCTATAAATAGATCATTTTCTTCTTCTTTTTAAATGGCTCATTATTTTTCTTTTTGGTGATTATAGTTTTAAAAGTCTGGTTTTATGCCATTCTGATTCAAAGTCTAACTGATTCATTTTGCTTGAGTTCCAATCGGCGAGTTTTCAAAATATGTCTGCTTACTATTTATATGCCATTGATACATTGATTTTTAGTTGCAAACTAATGCATAAGGCGACAAATTTGTTACAGAACATATGCACAAATGAAGAGAAATCCAGCTACAGGGGGCCCTTGAATGGAACAATCCATGTAGTTGCAGGAGGAGGAGGTGCTTCACTGTCAAATTTCACCACCATCAAAACCAAATGGAGTATTTACAAGGACCATGACTTCGGATTTGTAAAACTCACAGCTTTCGACCATTCGAATTTGCTATTTGAGTACAAGAAAAGTAGCGATGGCAAGGTTTATGATTCCTTCACTATCTCACGTGATTACCGTGACATTTTAGCCTGCACTGTAGACAGTTGCCCTTTGACAACATTGGCTTCTTAATGTGTTCCATGCAGAATTCTTCTTTTAGTGTTGTCATCATCGAATTACCTTTCGTAGGATGGAGAATGGCTGTTAAGTACTTTCACGTTTAATTATATATATTTTATTGATTCCAGTATGTCCTGTGTTCAAACTCAAATGCCATATAGTCCAAAAGCTAAATCTCATTTCATTTAATTTTAGAAAGAGCAAACCTTTCATATCTTTAACTGGAATAAGAAATATAGCGGTTAGAATGCATCAACTGTTCTGTAAATAGCTCACTTTTGTACTGCAAGAATCAGGAAAGTTAATAAAATTAAAATCTTTAGTACATAGATGAATTTTAATTATTGTTATACTTGGTGTTTTTAGATAGTCATATGTTTGGTTTGAATCTCACTGCGGTCTGAATAAGACTTTCTAATTATTGGCACTGTTCATGGCTTTAGATATATTATTATTAGGTCTTTATTGGAGTCGATTCTCAAAGTAGAGCTCGTAGGTATGTCAGGTTTCTACACCATATTTTCCATCTAATGCTTACCTTCTATTTAGGCTTGCGACTCACACATGACAAAATCTTGACACATCAGAATTTTAATGAAAAGTACTGCTATAAATTGAGTTGGGACTCACAAAGCCAGCCTCAGACAAATGCGCTTTGATGATCATTTTTATGTTAGATGTCTTGTATTCTATGAATACTAGTCTCTCTGGGACATACTGTACACCAATCCCCTTGGGAAGGGGGTTATATACCATTGAGATTCTTGTTTTGAGGTTTCATTTTTAAATGGAGATTCTTTGCAAGGTGAGAGGATAACTCTAATTGTTTTTTTTTTTTCAAAAGATAGCGAAAACTCGATCTCACCTCTGAACTTAAGACGCCACAAAACTATGGTCTGGCGTTTCTTGTTTGTTGTGTTCTGTGTTCTTTCTTTATCTTGCAGAAAACCCTAGATTTTTTTTCACAATGACAATCTTGATTTCTCTCTCTGTGTGGATTTGGAGTAGCAGAAGCCACAAAAAGATTTGGGGTGATCTATATATTAACAAAAACATATTATGGTGTGTTAGGAGGTATATATTGTTCACCTTCCTTCTGTCCCATAGCAATAACTCTTCATTTGCAAAAAAAATTGATGCAAAAATATAATGACATTTAACACAATAGAAACAAATGAGAAAACTATAAAGCACATAATATAGTCCCTAACTTTTTTTTCTTTTTTATTTAAGGGTATTGACGTGAATATTCCTCTGAAACTGTGTATTTACACCAAGAATCCTGACTTTCTAGATATTACAATAGCGTTCTTCCACATCAAAGGGCAAGACGAAAAAATGCAGGAAAGTTTCTCTCAGTTTTTGACATTGCAAATGCAGCAATTTTCATTTTTTTTTTTTTTCATTTGCTTGAACAGCAGTTTTCAGTATTGCAAATCATTTTCAGTACCGCAAATCCTAGGGATTTTCGTGGGTTTTCATTATTGCAAAGTGAAAGAGTATTTTGTGATTGTCATGCATCTAGGTGGACTTTGTGTTTTAAGTGTCTAAATTGTTTAAGTTGTGGCTCCATCCTGATTGTCCCTAGTAAGCTTGAACTCTTCTCCAAAAGAAACCATATTCGACCGTTGAATTACAGAAAAATGTAATCAAAATTATGTTTTCAAATTATTCTTTAATAAAATCTATTTTTTGTACAATTTAGATGATCCAGATTCTCCATGACTTCCTTTTATGAATTCATTGTTTGGATTGGATAAACACAATTTTGCTACATTTTTTCACATATGGATGGATTCCAATATTCAATCTTATCATTGGGTTGTGCACTGACAGTTTATTAAAATATTGATTTTGCTAAAAATATTATTAGTATGTGATTAACTGACTTTTGGAACAATGATTGTTTGAGTGAATCATGGACCTACATAGGTAAACACGGGCTGATATACTGTAGAACAGTTTGGATCTTTGCAAAGTGGATTACACATATATATGGATTTGATTCGATCTTACTTGACCACAAGTTGTGGTGAAACTTACATAATATTTCTCCATTTACACAAATCATACTTAAATGTATCTCCTGCCATTTCCTTTTTTTCTTTCCCATATATACTGCCTCATGTATGACTAGTTATGGTAGGAGATAGTCCTGTTGGGTCAAATGCACCTTAGATTGGAGTCCTCCCAAGCCCCCGGGAAATAAAAAAAAAAAAAAACAACAAGAATAATACCAACAAGAATATATTATAAGAGATACATGAGGATTTTACCTAAAAAAGGACCCTAGTTGGCCACTAACCGGAAGATGTACCCATAGTATATATGCTACGAAACCGGTATTCCCGCCAGAAAATATATTTTTTTTTGCTTATTTTCTATAAGCGAAAACGTCGTCACTGATTAACACATCAATTTTCGCATTAGATTCATTGAAGCAACGACGTCGTCATATATTGAAGCACATTTTCTTTCACTAACTTCTGTGAAGCAACGACGTCGTTAGATATTAAAATACACTTTCTTCCACTAGTTTCTGATAAGCAACGACATCGTCAGATATTGAAGCACACTTTCTTCCACTAGCTTCTGTGAAGCAACAACGTCGTCAGATATTATAGCACGCTTCTTTCCAAATTCTATCTTCTGTGAGGCAACGACGTCGTCACTGACCATTGCAATCGAAAAAAATGATGTGTGCATTGGTTTTATGTGCGAGCGCACTACAAGACATGGACATATAAGCTTCGTTTCTTGTCATAGAAGGGCAATATCTAACACTTGCCATATAACAACGAATGGCATCAGGAATTAGCTGGGCTCTTGCTGAATGGGAGCAAGGAAGAGCAATATGTCTAACACTTGTACTTGCTCTCATTTTCTCATTGCCAACAAGATTAATGGTTTTCTTCTCAGGCTTTAGAAACCTAGAAGGTATTTGCTTCACCCAGGATGGTAATGTGACACTAACGAGGAATGTTTGGACGTTGCTTACATCTTCAACCTTCCCAAAGATAAGTTCAACATCTTCAACAAAACCCATCCTCAACATTTCATCAGCCTCATTAAGGATACCGAATTTCAATGACTTCAACTCAATAGTGTTCCTCTCTAGATGATCCTTTATATGCCCTGGGTTGCTAGCTCCCTTGTCGATAGAAGCACTAGGACAATTGGTGGCCTTCCATAGCCCATCTTCCTTGATTCCTTGGCGTGACTGTTAGTTATAGACTCCAAAATGGGTAAGACAAACGCCAATGTTTTACCCTGACCCGTCCGACCAAATCGTAACCCTTAAGAACAATCTCAAACGTCATAGCCTGAATCGGGAAAAGTGATTCGATCCCTTTCGACTTCAATTTCTTCCTCAGAGGCTCCGAAATCCTGAAATTCGACACCGCGTTCGGATCCGCCTCGTTCTCATCCTCTCCATCAGTAGTGACCTCTCCATCCTCAAATGTGTGTGTGTGTGTGTGTGAGAGAGAGAGAGAGAGAGAGAGAGAGAGAGAGAGAGAGAGAGAGAGAGAGAGAGAGAGAGAGACCTCTCCATCCTCAAATGTGAGAGAGAGAGAGAGAGAGAGAGAGAGAGAGAGAGAGAGAGAGAGAGAGTTTTGTTGCTTCTCCTGCAAATGAGATAGAGGGAGTTGCAGCCGCGGCAGGTCGGTGATGGAGCACTGAACGAGCCAAAGACTGTCGGAGAAGGCGAGGGAGCGGCAACAGAGGCTGAGGTTGCAGGGGAGGAGGGAGATGGAGATGATGGAGAGTACGTCGTCACTCGTTTCGGGGAGGAAGAAGGGGACAATGGGGAAGTGGGGTTTCGGGACACTTTTATGGGGTTGAATGGTGCAATGACGTCGTCACTTGTTTCGATCATTAATAAAAAAAAAGCGGAGTGGTCCCAGAGGACCACTTCCGTGCTATATTTACTAGTGGTCCATTTTTTATTTAGTGGCCATCTTGAATCCTTTTTTAGGTAAAATCCTCGAGATACATTTAACATTCTGAATGTAAATGAGATTGTAGGGAGCACACAATTTTCTTCTTTGAAAGGTTCAACCTCTATTTTTTTTTTTTCTAATTTTTTCTAGAGTGAATTTTAGCATACAATGTTGCAGTTATGCTTCTTTCTTTCTCCCTATATATTAAAAGGGAATGTTTAAAAATGGAAAGGAGACAAAGTATGTATGACCCCACAACTGGATGCATTCTAACCCCAGGAGCAGAGAAAACTAAAAGGGTAGGGCATTGATTAGAGGTTGGCTAAATATTCTGATCATTTCATCCGGACCCTTAATTTTATATCCTCTCATTTTCATTTTCAATTTTTTTTTTTTATGCTAAGGAGGAGGATTATATTAACAAACAGAAACAAAGATAACAACAGAAAACCAGCAGAGGTCCTCCAATTTTAATAATCTTGTAAGTTCATCTTTTATTTTCATTCAATCTTATAAGGAGGAGGATTATGTGATGGGTTGGATGAGGATCAGTTTCAAAGTGGGTTGAGCATCAATTTATAAGGGTAAGTGAGAAGTAGGCCCCACTATAAAGTATAGCTTTTGTGTGTTTTTCTTCATGAGAGTTGTCAACTTTGCAGAGGGATTTTCTGCTAGGGCTTTTATTTAACTGAGTAAAATCACACTGGCACTCATGCATACTTTTCTTTTAAGTCACAGATCTGACCCACATGTTTTGGGGTCATTATGAACCCATGCCTCCCACCAACAGAGTCATAAATGGCATCCAAACAAGCAAGCATAACATAATCAAGGAATAAGGAAAGGGACCATTCCATTCCAATACCTAATTACCACAAAGCCTTGAAATAATGTTCTACGTAAGTCTTTTATGAACCTAGACTCAAGATCTGTACTTTTCCCCTAATTTTGTTGTTGTGGGGAGTTCATTATTTGTGATCCAGACCATTATAGAAATTTTAAGAATCTGAGATTTAAGGTGTTGGGATTTTTTTAATTATGGCCCATCAACTCTCAGGCTCCCCAAATCAAGAGACTTACAACAGTGACCCCCCATAAATGCAAAACCCAACACTTGAGGGTGCTATTCAAGGATATCATATAACTCCTCTTAATTCCATTAGATTTTAGAAATGTTCATAGTAAATGGTTTGTTGCACAAAGCAAAACATTGATACCTGACCAGCTGGAAGTGTCCTCATGAAAAATGAAAACCATCCTAAAACCATTAAACATTTTAGAAACCCAAAAAAAACCACCATTAAACATTTTTATTACCCCCAAAACCAAAAAAAAAAGACACATTTCCATCATAAAATGAATAAAGCCAAACAAAACATTAATATCTGTCTCCAAATCTTATTAGCTGACTGGATAGGTTAGGGATCCTTAATCAACCTAATACTTTAGGGGGTCGTGAGTCTTTTACACATGAGATATGAAAATACAAGTTACTAATCTAAAATTTAAATACGTCCATCTTACATATGTAAATCTTACACATGTTTGACACTTCCTCTCTACTTTTTTAATTATCTTTGGATAAAATACCCCTCACTAATTTTGGATATCTTAGCCATATTTAAATTTGACTCCAGCAAAAAAAAAACTTGTGTTAAAGGACATTTGCACTTAGCTTTATGAAAAAATTGTGGTTCCTTTGGTGGGGTCTGACATAGATTGGCTGAGTTTTCAAAGTATGTAGCACATGGTTTAAAATAAGAGCCATTGCATAATGATTTCAACTGTTAAAATATTGACCTTCATAGTCGCAACTCACAATACCACTATGTGAATAGAAGACCCAGACAAAAGAATGTGTATAAAACGCAAATGGACTATTTTATATTTGAATTAATGTTTAGTTTCCACTTTTAAAATCCATGATCATCGGGGGTATTAGATTTATGCCATGATCAGTATATTCAACGGTTTTAGATTTATTTAGATGATTTTGACAAACTTCTCAAAATACATAAAGAATTAAGATAGAAATCTTTAGTTCTTGATGCTTACCATTAATACAAGAATATTGAATATTTCAGATCATGACTTGGGGCCCCACAAAAGTTTAAAAAATCAGAGTTATAGGTTGGGACTTTTACACAAATTATTCAAAATCTATAAAAATTTAAGATAATCAACTTCTACATCTTGCAGCTAATTAGTTCAATTAACAAATTGAACGGTTTGGTTTATAAATATTGGGCTCATAGGAATTGATAAAAAGGTCATCCATGGTCCCATAGGTGAAAAAGGTACCATATAACTCACTGTACCAGCACATTTTTGGTTGAAGCTTTGAAGGCGAGTAATACTTTCCCACATGCAGTGACAAAACTTTGGTGCATAAATAGCTATATTCACATATCATTTTCATATCTCATTTATCCCACTTGTGTAGATGATGGAAAAAAAAAAAAAAGACCTACTCATAAAAGGGATTTATTGGGCACTATGAAATGTATATAAAATATATCAAACCAAAAAAATCAGCATCTGATAAGCATGAGATGCGTGAGTAGTAGGGTGAATCACTTCTCACCCCACGTCTCATGGATCGACCCTTGGCACTACTAGGAATATATATCTCTTAACACCCCATATCTCATGGATCGACCCTTGGCACTACTTAGGAATATCCCTTAATTGATGTATTAGGTTAGTTTAGGACAAACATGGTTTACCATTCTCTCCCATGTAAATATATGCAGAGCATCTGTTGTATGCCTGTCCCTGTACATGTAATTGAAGCAGGTATAATTCTAAAAGTAGTGCAGCGGCTACCATACCATCAATTTTCAATTTTCCAAAACTAAAACAGGAAAAGGTCTATGTGGATTGCCCTAAAAGGCGTCCCCTCTTTTACCCAAAAAAATGTACTTTTCTGATTGCCAGCATTGAAAGCATTACCATGTTGGATTGCCACCATTTCTTGTGATGGCCGCAAGCTCACAGCTCATCCACCCACATCTCAAAATCATGGCCAAATATTTATATCATCCATCTTTAATCAAAACAATTATATCATCCATGTCCTTTAGCTTTTCGAAATTATCATCTGGCGTGGAGCTTGCAAGTGGGACCCACAGACTGTAGACCATTCATCCAAAATGCCACATGTTAGATGTGTCCATGCACGTGGAGTATCACTTCCATGTAAAATTACAATATGGACTTCTTTGTGAAATCGAGAGGATTTGCGCTCCTCACTCATAATAACTCTACATTCTAGCTTCTACAAAACATGGTAGAATGTTAGGCATATTTAAATTTATTTTTCTTCTTGGAGAATGATTTTGTCCCCTGTGTTGGGGGACTCGAACTCTTCCATCCTAACGTACGCTTAGAAATTGGTTTGGAGCTTAGTACTTTAAACCTCCTCTCAGCCTTTTCGAACCCGCTCCGAAAATGCGGATCAGTGCTTTCGGAGCAGATCCGTCTTCGGAGCGTGATTCAATCATTTTCGGAGTGCGGTTTGACCATCTTAGGAGCGCGGTTCAAGTGAATATAGAGCAAATCGTGTAGAATTTTGATTTTTTTTTGCATTTTTTTTCTGTAAGGTTAAGATTTATCTTTTGAATGAAGAAAATTCTTTTGACTTATTAATTATTATCTATTTTATGTAATTAAATTGTAAAGTTAAATTTTTCTCTATTTTTTATACTTGAATATATGGATAAGATATATTTGTGCTCATTAGTTAATTGTTTATAAATCCACAAATACTATTTTGTACCGGATATATAATTATTTTAAAATTTAGCATTTCGCCGCTCCCGCTCTGTGCTGTGTGCACATAGGTTTAGAGTTTGGAAATGGATCTTATAGGGTATGTCTAGATGTTACATCAAGTGAGAGGCAAAGATCTGACCCGGCTCCCACATGAAGGTACATTTCGACCAAAACTGTCTTTGACGACTCAAAACCCAAAAGCCACTCTTGACAAACACAGTGCATGTGGACAAAGACTATGGGACCCCATGGCCCACCTCTGGAAGTGGATCCAGGGGCCATCCCAGTGGTGGTGGACCCTTGAGGAGTGGGTCCCACTAGCCCACCATCCAGTCTCCTATGTTTCATGGGGTGTTAATACAATCTTTTGATAGATTGGATTGTGGGACCCCATGGCCCCACCTGGTCGATGATCAGGCCTGCGCATCTGTGTGTGGACCCTTGGGCGAACATGATGATCCAGCCCTTTTGTGGAATGGGGCATGTGGTGTCCACCATCCATCTAAGTAAAGGAGAAGAGGAGTGAGTTGCAACCATCCATAGTTGATGGGTTGGAGAAGATCGACGAAAGGAGTTAGGGTTTCTGTTCAGCCAATTTTTTGTATTTATAAAAAAAGTCCCCCCTGCTTTTCTTACTTTCATTTCAAAGAAGCAGCTAAGAGGTCCATGAGTGCCATGTGATTTTTTACACGTGGCGCTTTCGGATAGGGCCAATAAGCATTCCCCTGTTTCAACGAAACAAGGGATCCGGACTCCCAAAAGTCACATGAAAATCTTGTATTTGTCCACAAAACCCAACTACTAGTTTGGATTTACTCCTTTCAAACAAAAATCCTGAGTCTGCCATCCGATGTGTATCTACTTGTGAGTGATAGAATACACAGTGATTAATCAAACTTGATCCCATGAGAGTCCTCTTATCATGAGATCAAATTGAACACTCATATGGGCACATAAGGTCACATTCCCCTACTATGGACCCTATTCAATGATGTGTCACTAACCCTGATTTGATGCTCATATGGACCATATTCACCCAATTTGTATGACCATCAAGGAATTTTAAATTTTTTCATCAAACATAGAATTTAGAATGCTCAAGAAATAAGATGTCACACCATATCAGAAATTCCCAACAAACCCAATTCCTTGTCAGAAATACCTTCAACCAAAAAGTCCCTAGAGTAAACAATATAAAGAAATCTAATTCATCATCATTGTAGCCTTCTCCCCTCTACTTAAGTATCCATCAATAACACTTCATCTAGGCTCCACCTGGACACATTTGTGTGACATCGACTTCCGTTCTTACTTTTACATAAAAATAGTAGGAAGCCTCCTTTTGCTTTAATGAGCAAAATCGATTACTTTTCATGATTTTTCTTAAAAAATTCATACCACATTAAACTATGAAAAAGCTAAATCCACATTTGGTATAGCCGAAGAATCGCAAGAGATCTGATGAGAATTTGTATAGATGAGGATTTCAGGTCAATATCAATATGCATTGGTGAAAAAATTTGTTATCAGTATATAAATCCGCACAACTAGAATATTCAAATCATATTGAGAAGGCTCGGACTTGAAAACTCATTAAGATTTCAAGTAGCCCAAATTTTTCAGAATTTATAATTATCAAACGTGAATTTTCTAATTCTTCTGAAAAAATGAATCAGAAATTCACGAGGCTTGCTTGCCAAATATGACCAAAGTTTCCACAAATATAGGGATAAAGGAGACCTATATAAGTTTTTGTTTGGGTAAAAATGGAGACAACTTGTAGAGTGGATGAGTTGAATCATTGCAAACGGTGGCAAACACACACCATGGCGTACCCAACCACCAACTCTATGGACAGAAGGGGGAAAACAAAAATCCGAAAATCCTCCTTGGCCTTTTCCTCCCAAAGATTTCTAATCTCTCTCTCAGTAGATAATATGGCAATGGCAATGGGTGTTGGTTCTTTATCCCAGGATTTTCCCAATCCACACAATCTTTGTATGGAATGTTGGAATGTCTGGGCTTGAGTAAAATACCATGAAATTTCGCACCTTTTCGCTTCTGGTTGCTGAGACAAGTGAGGTAGATACTAATCTGAAGCTCTGTTTTGATGATTTTGAGAAATGGGTTCTTTTTCTTGATGGGCCTTTTTTAGTGGAAAGATTGCTTCTTTTGGTTTTTAATGGATTTCTCATAAGCATTGGGATTTTCGGTTGTTTTCATATTATATGTTGAGTGGATTAGAGGATTGAATTTGTTGATGATTGTTTAAGGTTTAGAACTTCTTGCTTTAAGTGATTTTGATGGATTTCTTGTTGATACATGTTTTGGCTGTATTTGAGTTCATGGGTTCTTTCTCATTCCTCTTTGTTGGAAGAGTACGTTGATTTATTCGCACCCAAGTTCTATTGGAGGATTTGGGAAATGGGGTTTTATCCATCTTACCCAAGCTGCTTCATTTGGTACTGAATTGGTTTTTCAGTAGCATTTCTATTTTGGGTTGTTTTCATATGCAATAGATATTACTTATTTTGGATTAGAGGGTCATATGGGTTGATAATAGTTGAAAGTTTGGTGATTTTTGTTTAAAGGGATTCATTCTTGTTATTGCTGCATTTGGGATCTTGGGTTCTTTCTCATTTCTCTTTGTTGGGAGGAATACGTTGTTCCTTTTTACCCAATTTCTACTGGAAGATTTTGGGAAATGGATTGATTCTGTTGACTCCACTTTTGGAGTAGAACAGTTGCTTCTTTTGGCATTGAGTTGATTGCTCATAAGCATTGCAATTTTAGTGTTTTTTTTTTTTTTGAATTGAATTAGAGAGAAGAATTTGTTGGCTATTGTTAAAGGTTTAGGAGATTGGTGTTTCAGGGGATTTTGATGGGTTTCTTTGGGTTTTGTGTTCTTTGTCATTTTTCCTTGTTGGGAGGAGTTAGAGGCAACATGATTCTTCTTCACTGTGAAGTCTGTAATCTGGAGTTCTGTTGAAAGGTTTTGGAAATGGGGTGTTTTCGTCCTGACGAGCTTTCTTTTATTTTGGAACCCCAATCTTGCTCTTTTGGGTTACTCGAGATTGATTTACCATAATTATAGATAAAGATTTTTTTTGGTTCGTGTTCTAGGACTGGTGTTTATTGGATGATGATTTGATATTGTAGGATGCTTAAATTTGGAAGATTTTGATGTTTTCCGTTTCCTTCTTTGATTGCTGTCTTTTGGTTTTCTGTTAATTTTCTGTTTTTGGCTTCTTAGTTTTTAGCATTGATGTTTTGTACCTTGGGAATTGGTTTTCTTTTGGTTTATGAACATTTGATTTCAAATTTGACCATCTACCACCTGCTTTTGTGATTTTCTTTTCTTTCTTCTCAGTTGTTTGGGTTTTCGGAGACACCTTTTTTCAGTGCCAGGCTTTTGACATTTACCTTGGATCACTGTTGATTGCAGGTTTTCTGGGATCTGCTTTTGTAGTTGGGTGTTTAAGCACTGGCTGTTATTTTTGAATTGGTTGGCTTCTCTCACTATTGGGTTTTTTGTGTGTGTAGGAGTGGAATGAAAGGAAGAGGTTCTTTGGTAGGTTTTGATTGCTCGTGTTTAACTGCTTATTTTGAGAGAGAGCAATAGAGAAATGGATGTGTGGATTGTTGCAGCAGCTGCTGGTGCTGGATATTTAGCTAAGTATTGGCAGAATGTCTTGAAGGAGAGGGAAGCTTTATCTGAACCCCTCTTAGGAAACTCGATTAATGAGAAGTCCAGATCTGACCTTTCAATGGGTAACCAGCCAGTTTATCCGGACTGGAGGGAGCCTCAAATGTCAGGTGGCTGTGATCAGAGTTGTTTTTCTGGCAAAAGGATCCAGAGACATTCAGGTGAAGAGGCTTCTTCAAATGGAGAAGATATTCCTTTGAATTTAGTTGAAAGACACACGGATGCACTACGTTTGGATGCTCCAAGTTCTTTAGCAATTGAAATTGCTTCTACCAGCCGGACTGATGGTGTACCATTGCCAGATTCTGTGAAGGATGAAGAGAGCAATGCATTTTCCTTCTCAACCTCTCGACCCCGATTCTTCAGCAGCAATAACGAACAAGATGGATATATTATTAATGATAAATATGGTTTTGAACCAAATGACCAAGCATATTTATTACAGCCTCATGTTTATCCCAGAAAAACTGGCACTGGGTATGACTTTCACAGAGATAGAAGCTCTCTCAACTGTAAACGGTCACTTGGGCATTCTGTTAAACCTCGCAACTCTTTAGAAAGTTGCCTCATTGCCCAGTTGTATAAAGAAAATATTGAGGCGGAAGAATATGTTTACAGCTCACTTCCATTGCCGTCTGCCCCTATTATGAGGCCATTTGTCATAACTGATGGGAACCAAGTAATCAGTAGGGCAAGTTATGGTTATCTTAGTGGACGATTTGAGAGTGGGCAACATATGTTGCATACTGAAAATGGAGAAAATTCAAGAGGACAGGAAACTGCTGATGGTGTTCTGCCTCTGCCTCACGTAGGTTTGATTGAGTTGCCAAGGAAGCCGATAGGGGGGAAAATAAATATCCGCCACACACGTCGTTCTCGGAAACATTCCCACTCACAAGGTACTTATTCTGTTGTTTGCTCTGTTGCTTTATGTATTTCTTGGAAACATTCCCAATCACAATGGGATTAGTCCTATTGGTTCACCATTGTTAGCCAAAAAAAAAAAAAAAAAAAACACTTTTGTAGATAGAAATACAGGGATCATGTGCATGTCCCATGGGATACAAAGCAGTGCTCCACATTAAAGTCACAGTAACCAAAGCACAGGAAACTCACCATTACAAGTCATAATAAGAATAAGATAAGCCATCAACCCACAAATTGTAATGACCCGGGACTATTGTCCACATGTTATTATCTGCTTTAGCTCATGAGATTTCAACCCAATCTTGTCGCATGGTTTTAAAAGGCCTTATGTGAGGTTAACATCGTGCCGCACTTATAAACCTAGGATCAAGACTTGTATTTTTCTATTGTGGGACTTATGCACCATTGCATACCTAGTCTTTTAGAGTTTCCCCCGCCCTGTCTCTTTAGGCGAATGCTCCTTTTAAAGGGGGCCACATGCGTGACATACTCCCCCATCAGAAAACAAAGCTGTCATCGGCTCTGATACTATCTGTAACGACCGGAGCCCACTGTCCACATGATATTGTCCGCTTTGGCTCAGATTTCAACCCAGTCTTGCCGCATTGTTTTAAACGTACTCCTCATGTGGGGTTAAGGACTTAAGGTCATACAGCACTTATATACCTAGGATCGGAAAACAGAGCCGTCCTCGGCTCTGATACCATCTGTAAAGACACGGGCCCACTGTCCACATGATATTGTCTGCTTTGGCTCATGAGATTTCAACCCAGTCTTGCCGCATTATTTTAAGAGGCCTTCTCATGTGGGTTTAAAGTCAGGCCGCACTTATGTACCCAGGATCAGGACTTGCATGTAGGGTTGCAAACGGGACGGTTTCGGATCGGAACCATAGTGGACCCGGACCCGTTTCTAAATAATGATTCTGGCTCCGGATCCGATTTTGACTCGAAACCTGTTTTGTTGGTTCCAAGCCTGGTTCCGATAGGAAAACCCGGATCCTGTTTCGGAATCGGGTCCACCTAGAGGACTAGAACCTAGTTTCAAAACCAATTCTAATTTCTCTTTATTCTTCATTTTTCTTAAAATAAGCATATAATTCAACTTATAACAGTGCATTAAATCTACTGCATCCAGTATTATATATAAAAATGTAAAAAAAAAAAGAGCTGATTTTGAGGCACAATTTGCAAAATTAAAGGCTCATATCCTGGGTCCCGGGTCCACGGGTATATGGACCCGGAACCGGACTCGTTTATCAATCGGGACCAAAATTGGGTTCTGGACTCGGACCTGTTTTTGAATCGGAACCTAAAATAGGTTCCAGACCCAGTTTTTTGTGGGTCGGAACTTTCGAGTAATCGGATACCCGTTTGCAACCCTACTTGCATGTTTCCGATATAAGACTTATGCACAACTGTATACTCAGTCTTTTAGAGTTTCCCCGCCTTCTCTCTCTAGCGGATGCTTCTTTTAGGGGGGCCCACAGGCGTGACATCCATTTGTAACAACTTGGTCCCACTATCGACATGATATTGTCCTACGCAATTGTCATCAAAGTGCACAATGGAGGTTTTGTTTGTATCACTGGCCAAGCAAGCAAGGCCAATCAAGCATAGTTGTCAAGCTCGTTTCGGAACCCGCTTCGGTTTGGCTCCAAAGTGAAATATTTCGGCAGATTCGGGCATTTTGCTTTCCAATTCGGGAATTCATTTCGGATAATTTAAAAAAATTATATATATATATTGAAACAATAATACAAAATTCCATTCAACTAGTGGTGAGCCAGGGCCCAACACTCAAATTTGCTAATCAAGATTTTCAGTGGGCCACTTATATAAAATCAAAACCAGTTAATTCTGCATAAGCAGTACTAATTAAAAATTATTGCTCTGCTGAAATTAAATGGCCCACTTTAGATTGATATTTTTAAAAATAATTTCATAAAATATTTAATACCACCAAACATTACCGTACTCAACTCGTGATGGGATTTGATCATAAGCACTTTCTTTTTCAATCTCTTGATTTTTTTTATGAAGTGGGCGTCTTAAATACTCAACACTAAGTATCGTTCCAATATTATCATTGATTAAATATAAGTGGGCCTGTGAAGAATTTTCGAGTAATTAAAAATTAGTGGGCCTCACTTTCGGGAACTCATCACGACCCCTCATTCATAAAGGCAACATCGAAATGCCTTTATAAAGATAGTATCCCGAGTTTCCGACCTTAATCCCCTTTTAATTAAAACATACGAAAGAAAAAAAAAAAGCAGAAAGAAGAAGAAATGGGAGACGATGGCGAGATTCGACATTCCTGGCATTTCGACGAGATTTTTGCAAGAAAAAATCCGAGTTGCAGAGCAGTGACGACCTTTGGCGAGGGAGAAAATGCAGGAAGATATTCATGGCGTGGGCAAGGATTCACACTTTTGCTTCGGCAGTGAACAATCTCAAATGAAAATGGGGCAAGAGAAGATTCTTTGGTTGATATTTGTGGTTTGGGGTTTAATTTATAGATAGAAGGTTCCATGCTACCGAAGAAGATGGAACAAATGATCGCCCGAAAAAAGGTATGTACAATAATTTTATTTCTTTTTGTTCAGATTTGTTCAATGCCCAAATACAGTTCATCCATTTTTTCACTTGATACTAAGGAAGGCGAAAGAGAGATATTCAAGCTTGCTAAAACTAGAGATCGGCGGACCAAGGACTTAAACCAAGTTAAATGCATTAAGGATGAGGATGAAAAGGTATTAGTAAAGGAGGAGGAGATAAAGGAGCGTTGGAAGAGCTACTTCTACAAGTTATTTAACGAAAGCAGTAGTAGTACATACAATTGGGGCAGCTTACCCCACCTAGTGGGAAAATGCTTGGTTTGGTTTGGTTTGGTTTGGTTTAATGTTTGACCCCTTGATTTTTCCGAATCGATGGATTCGGAAATAGTTCATCCGAAATCAGGGGTTTTGGATAGAAACCCTATATTTCAGGCGAAATCAAACGAAATCTTAACCGAACATCTTCAAGCAGGATGTTCGATTCGGTTTTGCCTTCGAAATGAACAAATTCAGATGTTTCGTCCGAACCGAAACGAATTTGATAACTATGCAATCAATTGAGATAAGTCCCCAGGCACAACGCGTCATCTTAGGAGGGCCCCTAAGCATGATATTATGTCACGCCTGTGGCCCTCCTGTAGAAGGAGCAGCCACCTAGAGAGAGAGAGCAGGGGAAACTCTAAAGGACTGGGTATGCAGTGGTGCATAAGTCCCACATCAGAAACATGAAAGTTCTGATCCTGGGTATATAAGTGCGGCGTGACCTTCCGTATTTCAACGAGTCAAACCAGATAATATCATGTGGACAGTAGGCCCGGGTCGATATAGTTGTTCACTCTATAAATTAGAATCTATTAAAGAAGAAGAAACAAGAGCCATTCGAGTTACAACACCCAATATTTTTTACTTGTATAAACCCACAATTTCAACCACAGTTGTCATTTCCGTTCCGTTCTTGCCGGAATTGGCCGTAATGTTCCGGAATTAGCCTCTGGCGGAACGGAATGACCCCCTAAAAGTTTCTGGTCCATTCTAGTTGTTCGAGTCCCAATTCTGCCCCATTCCAGCCAAGGTTTCATACTTCTATTGGCATGTAGTAAAAACTAGAAAATGGTCAATTGTAGAGTGTAGTTTAATTTTAAGTGATATAAGTATGCATTTTTAGTATTTTTTTAGCATTCACCTATTTTTTCAATTTTTGGTAGATAAAGGAGCGTTGGAAGAGCTACTTCTACAAGTTATTTAACGAAAGCAGTAGTAGTGACATACAATTGGGGCAGCTTACCATTTCTAGAGAAGAAGCGAATCATATGTTCTATAGGAGAATCAGTAGGGAAGAAGTTAAAGAAGTATTGAAAAGAATGAAGAATGGGAAAGCGGTTGGGCCAGATGGTATCCCTATTGAGGTCTGGAGGTGCTTGGGGGAGGATGGTATTAGTTGGTTGACAAAGCTTTTTAATGTAGTGCTAAAGAGCAAGAAGATGCCTAATGCATGGAGGAAAAGTATTCTTATACCCATATACAAGAACAAAGAAGATATTCAGAACTGTGCGAACTACCGCGGGATTAAATTGATGAGTCATATGATGAAATTATGGGAGAGAGTTATTGAGAGAAGACTAAGAAGAACAACAAATATTTCAGAGAATCAATTTGGTTTCATGCCTGGGAGATCAACCATGGAGGCTATCTTTCTCCTGAGGAGGTTAATGGAACAGTATAGAGAAGGTAAGAGAGATTTACATATGGTGTTTATTGACTTGGAGAAGGCCTATGACCGGGTTCCTAGGGAGATTCTTTGGAAAGTTCTGGAAAAGAAAAGAGTTCGTGTCGCTTATATTGAGGCGATAAAGGATATGTATGATAGAGTCGTGACATCTATAAGGATGACTGGCGGCGAAACTAAGGAGTTTCCTATCACGATTGGTCTACACCAAGGCTCGGCGTTAAGCCCGTACTTGTTTGCCCTAGTTATGGATGAGATTACAAGACATATCCAGGATGAGGTGCCGTGGTGTATGCTATTTGCAGATGACATTGTTTTAGTGGATGAGACGAGAGGAGTGAATGCTAAACTTGAATTGTGGCGGAAAACATTAGAGACAAAAGGGTTTAGGCTAAGTCGATGCAAAACGGAATATATGGAATGCAAGTTTAGTCAAAGTAGGACACCTGGTAACATAGAAGTAAGTTTGGGCACACAAAAGATAGTAGAAAAAGAAAACTTTAGGTACCTTAGATCTATGGTGCAACAGGATGGAGGGATTGATACTGATGTAAGTCACAGGATTCAAGCCGGTTGGACCAAATGGAGGAGTGCTTCGGGGGTCTTGTGTGATCGGAAAGTCACCCTCAAGGTTAAAGGAAAGTATTATAAGGTGGCGGTACGGCCAGCGTTGTTATATGGATCAGAGTGTTGGGCAGTAAAGCATAATCATGTCAAGAAGATGGAAGTTGCGGAGATGAGAATGCTAAGATGGATGTGCGGGATCACAAGGAGAGATAGGATTAGGAATGAGGAGATTAGGGGCAGAGTAGGAATAGTACCGATTGGAGATAAAATGAGAGAAAATCGACTGAGATGGTTCGGCCATGTTAGAAGGCGTCCAACAGAGGCACCTGTTAAAAGGTGTGAAAGCATGGAGTTTGCCAATAGTAGGAGAGGGAGAGGGAGACCCAAGAGAAGTTGGAAAGAAACTATTAAACATGATCTTGCTTATATGGATCTAACGGAGGACATGGCCCTAAAGAGATTTGATTGGCGTCGTCAAATCCATATAGCCGACCCCACCTAGTGGGAAAAGGCTTGGTTTGGTTTGGTTTGGTTTGGTATTCTTTTATGTTTATTTTTTTATTTTTCAATTGTTTCTTTTCTGGAACGGAATACCGGAATTGACCAGAATGCCAAAACGTTCCACTACAAGGTCAAACCGGAACGACGATCAGAACGGAATTGACAACTATGGTTTAAATAGTGAATACATGCAGAGGTTTTTTTTTTTTTTTTTTTTTTGATGTACATACTGAGGGTCCTAGTCACATGTTTGCATCATATTTAACCAGCAAGTTGGGATCTTGCTTGCCTCCATTTGGAAAGAAACATGACTCAAATTATGATATCTTCAAATAGATAAATCCAATTTTCACCCCATCACCAGCAATCTTATGATGATATTGCATGAAATTATCAAAGGAGTAGGTGGCGATGGCCTTGAGTCGAGAAGGTGGTTATGTTTTTAATGTTTTTAGAGGTGGTATGCAAGATTTTTTTTTTTTTTTGCTACAGGTATGCAAGATTTATGTGATGTCAAAATTGTAACATTAGCTTTATTCAATGAGATGCACCTCAAACAGGCATATGGAGAATTTAGAAATGGTCCTTGAGGAGTGAATTCACATACAATCCTTCAGAAAGAACAATGAAGTGTGATTTTACCTTTTTTTTTTTTAATAATGATTTTACCAAAGTTAAAGGATTTTATCTCAGAGAGCCTCTTTTGATACCTTCATGCTTTTGATTATCATTGGAGAGGTGGGCTTAGGCTCCCAAGCATATGCCTCATGCGCCATGAGTTAGGCAAGATCATTTACTATCCTTCTCTTCCTCCATTGTGACATGGTAGCAATTCACAATTATTCTTAATCTGTCATGAGTTTCTTGTTCCCCTTCATTCATAAGAAAAACAAAAAAGGTTCCCCATTCCTTCTCTTGAAAGAGGTAGCCATTATAGATAGTGTCCCTTTTCACTATAATGTGGAGGTATGGATGGGAAAACATATCTACGTAGTTGAATGTTTGGGATAACCATTGATGCAATTTATCTCTGAAGGAATCAACAAGACAGGCTGAACCAGGATGAAGACTTCTAAGTTAGCTCTTAGCTGAACCAGGATAAAGACTTCGAAGTTAGTTGATTTGGTGACTCTAATTTAAGAAGTAATTCTGATTTTACTACAGATTGCAATTCAGTGATAGAAATAACAGTTAGGAAAAAAAAAAGGAAGTGTTATTTGTGGCTTACTATAATTGGCACACCCACACTGTATCATAGAAAGAAGAGTGGCTATAAATTATAATGATAAAAGAAGCTTCGTTGAAATTTGGAAACTTGGGATTTTGCTCGTGCTCCCTGATATCTAACTTTTGTGAATGTGAGAGAATGAATAGGATTCGATCCCTTTGAGGGTCGTTTGTATCTCATATATATAGGGGCTGAAAGCCCTGATTACAATCCATTAAGCAAATCTAGATCCTAATAATTAGCTAACTAAATTAGTATGTACATGTGGCTGTGACTGTGACTAATGATAAGAACAAAGTATGGGCCTGGGCCTAAATGGGCCTGCGAATCTGGGCTTGGAGCAGCAGCATCATTAACACATTAACACCCCCCCCTCAAATTGATGCCGATGAGTCAACCAGCATTAATTTGTCTGTTAAGAATTGATGACGTGGTCGAGGAAGTGCTTTTGTAAATATATCAGCAATCTGGAGGCTGGAGGAGATGAACGGAAGGGAAATAACATTGCGAAGATATTCATCTCTGATAAAGTGGCAGGCAACCTCAATGTGTTTAGTGCGTTCATGAAAAACTGGATTCTCAGTAATCCGGATTGCACTGGTGTTATCTGCATGTAACGGTGTGGGAGATTTCTGTGAGAAGCCAAGTTCCTCAAGGAGACCTCGAAGCCATATAATCTCTGAGCATGCGGCAGACATGGCACGATATTCTGCCTCAGTTGATGATTTTGAAACTCTGTCCTGTTTCTTCACTTTCCAGGAAATAAGAGCATCACCTAAGAACATGCACCAGCCCGTGGTGGACCGACGAGTATCAGGACAACCTGCCCAATCAGCATCAGAATAGGCAGTCAATGTCATCTTAGAGCCAACCGGAAAGAACAAGCCTCTATGAGAAGTGCCAAGAAGATAGCGAATAATCCGCCGAACTGCCGCTAAATGTAGATGATGAGGCTTCGTCATATACTGACTCATTAAGTTGACTGCATAACTGATGTCAGGACGAGTAGTAGTCAAATATATAAGACTACCGACAAGCTGACGAAAATATGTCGGATCAGACAGTGGATCACCACTGTCACTATGGAGTTTGAGATTCAGTTCCAGAGGAGTATCCACAGGGGTGGAGTTTGACAGGCCTGCAGATTCAATCAAATCCATGGTATACTTATGTTGATGTAAAATCAACCCTTTCTCGGAGTGATGAACTTCCAATCCCAAAAAATATTGCAGAGGGCCTAGATCCTTCATATGAAAAGATTGATGCAGAGAGAATTGGAGATCTTGAATCGTGGCTGTATCTGTCCCAGTGATGATGATATCGTCTACATAGACCAGAAGGATGGTGATTCCGGTGGATGCGTGATGTAAAAACAACGATGGATCATAAGGACTCTGCTGAAACTGTAGCTTGAGTAAAGCATCTTTGAATTTGTCAAACCATGCTCGTGGTGCTTGTTTTAGCCCATACAAGGATCAGTTTCAGAAGAGCAACATGATTTTCAGATGTTTTTGTGAAACCTTGAGGCAAACGCATGTAAACTTCTTCCTTAAGATCACCATGAAGGAATGCATTTTTCACATCAAATTGAAAAAGAGGCCAGGATTGAGATGCAGCTATAGCAAGGATTGTGCGAACAGTAGTCATTTTTGCAACAGGAGCAAAAGTCTCTTCGTAGTCAATGCCATATTCCTGTCGGTTGCCAAGGGCCACAAGCCTAGCTTTATATCTGTCCAAAGTTCCATCTGCCTTTAATTTAATAGAGTAAACCCATTTACTCCCAATAGGTTTAACCGAAGCTGGACAGGGAACAGTCACCCAGGTTTGGTTCTGCTGTAGAGCACTAAGTTCTTCTTCCATAGCCTGTCTCCAGCACTCATGTTTTGCTGCTTGTGAATACGAATTAGGAATGGATACAGAAGATAACGTAGCAAAATATGAAGAATGAGAGAAGCCATATCGATCTGGTGGACGAGAGATACGAGCAGAACGACGAATAGCAAGTTGATGCGAGGATGATGCCGGATCAGGAATCGGGACTGGTTCTTGCAAAGGAGGCAAAGTAGTGGCATTTGTTCTTTGTCGACGAGTATACACCTTGTCCGGATGAAATCGCAAAGGTGAAGGAAGAAAATCATCATCAAAGGATGGTACTTTAGAAAAGGAAATTTTTGGAGATGAATCAGGATAAGCCTGAAAAAAATACTGATGTTAAAAAAAAACAACATTCCTAGAAATACGAATACGCTTGGAGTTGGGATCATAACAAACAAAACCTTTTTGGTGGGAAGCATAACCAAGGAATGCACATTTTACCGATTGAGCCGATAACTTGGATCGTTCGTGTGTGGGAAGATGAACAAAACAAACACAACCAAAAGTGTGGAAAGAAGTGTATTTTGGTTCAGTTTTGAAAAGACGAAAATATGGAGAGGTGTTTTGAAGTTTTGGAGAAGGAAGTCGGTTGATGATATGAGTAGCAGTGGTTAAAGCTTCTGACCAAAATCTGGGTGGAACGGAGGATTCTAACAATAAGCATCTGACCATGTCTAGAAGATGACGATTTTTCCGTTCTGCCACACCATTCTGTTGAGGAGTATAGGGACAAGTCCGTTCGGAGATAATCCCTCTATCTTGTAAAAATTCCTGAAAATGTTTGGACACATATTCCCCCCCTGAGTCGGTTCGAAGAACCTTAATACAAGTTGAAAATTGATTTTGAACATAATTCAAGAATTTTTTAAATACATCAAAAACTTCAGATTTGGCATGTAGAAAATAAATCCATGTAAACCGGCTATAATCATCAATAAAAGTTACGAAATACTTATACTGTGAATGAGAAATAATTGGTGCAACACCCCAAACATCACTATGTATTAAATCAAAACTTTGGGTAGCAGAAGAGACATGTAAAGGAAAAGGCAAAGTCTTACTTTTACCCAGCTTACAAGTGGTGCAATCAATAGCAACATCTGATGATAAAAACTTCATTTTATTAATATGACCAGAATTTAACAAAGATAACAAAATGGTTGAATTCGGATGTCCTAATCTATTGTGCCACAACTGCACATTATTCTTAGAAACAACTGATAAAGCAAACATGGACATATCTGGAGTCGGTGTTACTATGTGAAGAGGAAACAAACGCCCCCACTTAGGCCCCTTCACTATTACCTTCCCCGTCTCCTGATCCTGCACCACACAACCAGAGGAGGAAAAACAAACATTGCAGTTATTATCAACCAATTGACCAACTGAAATTAAGTTGGTAGAAAGATGTTTGGAACAAAAGACATCATGTAAAGGTAGAGAATGAGAGATATCACCAACAGATGTAATAGGTATAGTGGTTCCATTTGCAGCATGGACTTGAATCTTGCCATCATATGGTTTAATTTTGGAGAAATTTTTGGAAGATGATGTCATATGATTGGAGGCACCAGAATCAAAATACCAGTGAGAGGGAGATTGATTTTAACCAGATATACCAAGAGTGGACAAGGCCTGGAGAATCATCTGTTGGATCATTTCAGGAGAGATTGGAGCAGCAGCAGGAGGTGCCGAAGAAGGTGCAGAAGATGAATCAATAGTGCCAGTAGCAGTTATCGCCTGGTAAGCTTTCGGATTTCTGTTTTGAGGACGTTTGCGGCATTCATTGATCGAATGTCCAGATGCCTTGCAATAATTGCAGATCCGCTGCTTGCACTGATTTGCAAAATGGCCGAAGGTTTGACACTTAAAGCACTGTACTTTACTCAGATCTCTGTTCGGCTGTTTCCCCTTGGAAGAATAACCAACACTGACAGAGGAGGTTGGTGTTTGACAGGTGGGTACACTATAGGCAACCTCCATAGTACCCGTACTGTTTTGTTGAAGCACCTCAGATTGCGTCAATTGTCTCTGTTCCTCTCGCAATAATTCATTAAGACAGGCATCCAGAGAAGGAGAAGGGACCCTACTCATGAGATTTGATCTGACTGATTCATACTGAGGCCTTAATTTCATAAGAAATTGATCCCGATGACTAGTTTCTAGTATGACTTGTAATTCGGGAAGGGCCTGAGCAGAAATATTGGCATATTTAATTTCATTTAGCTCTGTCCACAAATTCTGAAAACCCGAATAATACTCCTGAATGGAAGAAGTCCCTTGCATATAATTCGCAATTTCGAATTCTAACTGATACTGTCGAGCAGAATTCCCCTGATGATATACTGTTTTCAGATATTCCCACATATCTTTGGCAGATTTGTAAGGTTTCAAATTCATGAAGAATTGTGGTTCCATGGAACCGAGAATCCAGGTCTTGACCTTAGCATCTTTTGTGTTCCATGACAGAATTTTTTTTTCATCCTCTGTGGGCTTTGGATCAGTGCCAGAGATATGGCCCCATAATTCTTTACCCTCTAGATAAAGTTCAAATTGAAAAGCCCATGAGGGATAATTCTTGCCATTAAACTTTATTAATGTGATTTTAGATTTTTCCATGTATAATGATAGAGGTGAACCAGCAGAAATACAGACAACCCAAACTACAATTGAGATCCACAGAATAAAACTGGCAAATTACCTCAACAACAGAGAAGATCCACAGAGAATAAGCCTGAACAAGAAGCAAAGAGAGAGATGACCTTGTCTGTGAGCCGAAATGACAGATTTCGGAAAAAAAACCCCTAACAGTAAACTCGTCCAGGCCGTCTGGGAGCAAACAGGAAGTCTGGGCCCCACCTGATGATCTTTGGATATATCAGGGAGAAGGGATGATTGAGCAGGATAATGACGCAGCTAATGGAAGTGGTTTCGACCAAAACAAATCCAGATCCAGGATTTTGAACGGCCGAGATGAAAACCAACCCAACAATTTTAGTTGATACAAAAACAGGTAGAAGGCCCACTTCGGATGATCAATAAATCTTGTAAAAATCTTCACAAATAAGAGAATATCTGGTCGACCACTTTGGAGAAGTCTGCTGAAATGGGCCACGCCTGATCACAGGTGGGCCACGCCTGATCTGAGATGATCAGGGATGATCGGAGCAGATCTGATTGAAGATGATGATCACAGATGATCACAGATTGGCTTTGACTGAAGAAGATGATCCCATATGATCACAGATTGGCTTCCAAGACATGGAAGATGATTAAAACATTCACTGTACAGGTGCTCTGATACCATGTGAATGTGAGAGAATGAATAGGATTCGATCCCTTTGAGGGTCGTTTGTATCTCATATATATAGGGGCTGAAAGCCCTGATTACAATCCATTAAGCAAATCTAGATCCTAATAATTAGCTAACTAAATTAGTATGTACATGTGGCTGTGACTGTGACTAATGATAAGAACAAAGTATGGGCCTGGGCCTAAATGGGCCTGCGAATCTGGGCTTGGAGCAGCAGCATCATTAACACATTAACAACTTTTTGGTATTCCCATGAAATCTCTAGAAGTATGTATCAAGGTTTGGAATTGGGATGTGGTTTTAGGAGATTAGCGGTAGAGGCTCAAACCTTCATAATTTCATAAGAAATTGATCACATTGTTTAGTCTTATCTTCTTTCCAGGGAGTAGTGAACAAGAGATACATCCTCAAGCCAAAGAGTCATGCTTGTAAGACAGGATAATAATGATTTTTCTCCTCCGTTGCCTCGGACAATTTCATAATCTAGATTTAATATCCGAGCATAATTTTCTTCTCTCTCTCTCTCTCTCTCTCTCTCTCTCTCATTCTTTTTTTTTTTAAATAATAACATGGCTCGAACCCAAAACCTTGTGGTTGGGAGAATGAGCATCATTTTCTCGGTGATAAACAAGAAGTAGATAACTCCACATGTTATGTGCCATTGTGTTGTGTAACTTGTGTTGCCTAGCCTAAGGTTAAATTCTATGATTGGATTGACTAACTCATGATCCAACTGATGATAGGCATTTTTCATGGCACTTTTTTTTGCTTCGACAGTTCTTTTGCCTTTTGGTTTCCTTTTTGAAACAATTGACAAGACTTACTATTACAGTCCTTGTTTCATACAAATATTTGGAAGTGGAATTCTCATAGTGAATAGTTTTGGCCATTAAATATTTGTCAGCAACAAAAACTATGCCATCCATTATAAGAGCTATATAATGAAGGTGCTTGCCAACCGCCTTAAAGAGGTGAGCCTTTGATCATTAGCCCTCTCAAGGTGCATTTGTGAATAATAGACAAATCTTGTATGAAGTTCTGGTGTCAAATCATCTAATATATTCCAGGAGACCTAACAATATTTCATGAGTTTGGGGTTGGAAGAGATAAAATGACCATTACACATAAAGTTTGCAAAAATGCGATCCTCTTCCTCTCAGCTGCAGCTCAAGAGGTGGAGCCCCATGAAGGTGTGATCTGAAGCCTTGGGGCGGTGTCTTTTCTAAAGGTTAATTTTGGTAAAATTATGATGGAGGGCATTGGACTACAAGTGGGGATGGTTAGGTAGTTGGCAGCTAGCATGTAATGTGGTGTTGTATCTCTCCCAATCATTACTAATTATAAACTTTCGTACAAAAGCAAATGGATGATTTCTTTTAGAATTTGGATTCATAAAAGAGAAATGACAAAAGTCGAGAGTTGAGACTCTTGAGCAACTAATCCCTTTAGAATCTGCTGGCTGCTGACATGATTGAAATATTTGTATCACCCAATATCTGGCCTTGTATATGCTGTTCAAATCTGGACTTCCCTAATTTTCCTTTTTCAGAAAACGTTAAATGGTCAAGATTTCCCCATCTAGGGAAGTTTTGGGGCATTATCTTCCACAGTTGGCTTCCATCTGATCAACAATTTGGATTAGCATACTTGTACTTACCATGCATATCCTTGCCCGAGGATCGTGTAATTCCCATTGTTGTGTTTAATGGAAATGAAAATCTAGAAAGCTTTCTGGTTTAGTTCTGCATGATATGCTTTGACCTTTCTCTCTCTTGGCTTGATGTTGCAAACCCATGCAGTCATCTGATTCTAACCACAGTAATTCTTGCAGGGCTGCCTGAGGGGATGCTTCTTTTCTGTCTTGGGATTAGCATTGGTGTGATGTCTACCATCCTGGCAAGCAAAAGAGAAGTAGATGAATTGAATGATCTATTGAAACAGACCCAGAACTTGGTCCAAGACTTACATGAAGAGCTGGAGATGAGAGACTCGGTGACTATGAAGGAGCTAGCAAATGACGCTTGTATATTCCAGGAAATTAGTTGTCCTGATATTAAGGAATCAATGGATTCTTTCCCATGTCAGGCTCCAACAGGATCTTCCACAGGCCAAGTTGAAGATGAATCTACACTGTTGGATGACAAAAAAGCAAATGTCCAAGAGGAGAGTGAGAAATTAGAGTTAATGAGTAAAATTGAAGCAGAGCTTGAAGCTGAACTGGAGAGGTTGGAACTGAACATAAATACGTCTAGTCCAGAGAGAAGATTGTCTGATCTTGATGAGGTATATGCTTGTACTTGGTTCTCATTGCCTATTTCGTTAGAAGCTTGCTAATTCAGTCCAAGTTGAAATACACATGTAACAAAACAGTTTATTTAGTTGTTGTGTGCCTCTCGGGGAACTTTTGTGCAGCCACTTTTCCATGGGAAAGGCAAGGAAAAGTTGGCCGCCCTTTTCTATGCTATATTAACATGTACATCTGGTGCGGCCACTTTTCCATGAGGAAAAGCAGATAATATTTTAACCTCTAAGGGGTTTTATTAGACTAAACATGTGATGAGTATCAACCTCCTTGGTTAGTATCAGCCATCAAATCTATGGTGATGAAATGGACGGTCAAAATAAAAATCGATGAAGAGATCACATACTGCCATTAATTTGAAGGCTAGTGATGCCCAATTGAGCTATAGATGCCTAATTCACAAACATCCCTTTTTCTGGTGGGGTTGATGAACTCCAACATTCCAGTGTCCCACTTTTACCATGTCCCCAAGTTGTCATGGACAACTTGCTGTGAAGTTTTTTCTGTATACCGATTTTTGAGTTCTTTGAATGGCATCACTGTATCTACCCCTCAAATCTTTACCCATTTCTTTGAGATATACATCCACTCTTTCAAAATATCATATTTCCTGTTTTAGTGCATTTACATTTTGATTTTATTTCATGGATTAGTAGGGGTTGAATTCATGTAATGTTATTGTATGCTGTGTGTGTAGAGTAACTTCCTATTTGATTTTCTGCAGCTTGCTTATGGTGAACATATAGCTATCCAATTTTCTTTTTAAATCTTCCAAATAAGGTGATCGATCCATCTGATGTGAATCCATTTAATTCTTTGTTGGAAATCCTGAATGCAGCTTGATCCAGACCTCATAGCAGAGGTGGTACAAGGGGAGCTGAGACCAGACTTGATCAATGGGGGTGCTCCTGATTCTGACCATGACTCAGGAGGCAGCTCCACCAATCATACACATCCAGCCAACTATGCTGTTTCACCAAAAGAGCTGAGCTTGCGCCTACATCAACTCATCCAATCGAGACTGGAGGAACGGGTCTCAGAACTTGAATTGGCACTCCAAGACAGCCAGAAGCGGCTTCAATTCATGGAAGCTCAAAGAGACTTCTCAAACAGCGATCTTGGATCACCGTCCACCCAGGAAAGCCCAACCAGGATGGAACACGCCGATGTCATGAGCAGTCCTTTGTATCTGAATCTAGCGGGCGACGCTCTAAATGCTTACAATGAAGCTTACACAGAATTCATGAGGGCAAATGAGGCCAAGGAAGAGGACCCACCTTGTACAATCAATGGATGTAAACAGATGGATGATGGAGTTCATCTGTTGAATCAGTCTCTTTCTTGTGATTGGAAGGGGAATGAAAATGGGTCTTTGCAGAACTTTGAGAACAGCGAGAGCATGCCGCACAATGGGATGGTTGCGAAGGCAGATTATGATTATGAGGATGAAATAGGGAAGCTGCTGATCAAACAAATTGTAGAGAAAACAAGGCAAGGTTCTCCTGTAGTTCTAAATGCTCAGAGGATACTATTCTCAATGGAAGATGAACAATGAGTCAACGACACATTTGAAAGAAATTTTTGACCTGTACATTAATATATTGATGGGAGATCTTTTGCTCGATTATCGCATTAAGTTCTCTCTAACTGTATTTTTGTTGTAGTAATGTTGAAATTTGAAATGATATATTTATTTTTCTCTGCATCTGCCGTTGCAATGGCTTATCACATGAACTTCAAGCTTGCCTGCTTGTTAAGGACCTTCCCAAGTGCTAGTCCTGAAAATTGCTGGACCCTGGACAGTTCTGACCATCAGGCCATTGTGGGGCCATAGATGATGGCTTGGTATGGAAATATTTGGCTTCAAAATCTGCCTAGCCCAGGGCGGCTTGAGATGAGGCCAATTGGGCTCGTTGCAGCCATAGTTTGAAAGCTCATACTGACTTGTCCGGGCTCAACCAAGTCCACTCAACTTATGAGTCACTGAGGAGTGATGTTGGAGAGTTGAATGAGTTTGGCCTGGCTTGTGTGATTTACTCGCCCGGATCACGCAGCTCGGTGATCTTTGGAGTTGAGTTGAGTTTTCGAGTACCCAAAACTGAAGTTCTAAATGTTCATATGCACATGTCCCTCATTGTAATATGGTGAGCGGGTGAGGGCGACGTAGTGGGAGCAACTTTATAATGCAACTTTATAATCCATCCGAATCATCTACACACATGAGACTTACGGAATTACATTGCATCCATCGAGTTTTCACCGATCTAAATGTATTGGACCGTTGGATTGAGAGTCAGTTTTTTTTTTTCTTTAATATAAATTAAGTTGTTAAAGTTGTGGGGGATGAAGGTATTGGTGGCATGAGATTGACCGCAAACATGATATCTGAACTCGCCCAAAATGTGTGTATTGTCGGCGCTAGTTTTTATGCAAGGAAGGTGCCCCACCAACTGCGATATGATAGGTTGTCACCACTGATATTGTTTTTTCGTTCTTTTGGGCCTTTTCTTTTGTTAAAACAAAATTTTAGAAAGTAATAAAAAGGAAAAAGTAGCAAATCTTATTTAATTAAAATTTCTTTAATCAGGGGCGGAACCAGGATTTCATCTTCGGGGGGGGGGGGGCAAAGCTTGAATAAATTTTTATTTCACCAATTATTATAACTATCATATTTTTAAGTTTTCTTTCTACATAGTTGTAAGTTCAAGCATGAAAAATTTATTACAATCCAAGACTAAATTTTACATGAAAATTAAAACCGGTATATATTTAGCATTAACAAGATATAAGCAAAGAAAAGTCGTAAAATAAGTGTTTCTTAATACATTTTAACTCAATCATCTATCAAAATGGAACTCGACGTTCTTTCAAATCTCGAAGCATTTCGAGGATCTAAAACTGAACTAAAAATAAACGACTCTACTGCATGCTCACTAAACTGACAATTTAATTCTCCACCTAGTCCCATGATATAAAATGCATTAAATTGTTCAATGTAGGGCCGTCCTGAGACCCATCATTGAACCAAATAAAGCAGAAACCTTCAATAGAAATAATTGGGATGGCTCTTGAGACATGGGTCTTGTTGAAAAGAATCAGGTCTCTTTCTCTGATATGATACTTCCAAACAGGGAAAGTGCTAACCTTCAGTTCACAATATGGATGGACTTTATAGGAACCCCATATTTCAGGGAGGCTATATGGCTCAACCAAATGTGTCCAGGGTATCCCTTGATGAATAGAAGCTTAACGTATCTCAAATCTATCTGAGATTGTCGTTTCCCGGGAAGATTTCAAAGGAGTTGAAATTTCAATCATGTCATAATGGATCCAGTCCCAGTTTGGATTTGGCCGAGATCTAGTCTGATTTTAGCAGACTTGGATATAGATGTTTACCTGACGGGCCAGATTCAGGCTCCAAACAGAGTCCATTTAGTTTGTGAAGAAGACCAGGGCTTTATTGCCCATCGAACTCTAGCCTTGGTTTTGCATGAGTTAAATTCTTAATGCACTTCATCATGTTATTGAAGGGCCGAAAATGGGCGTTGGATGGGGGGGCCAGGGGCAGGATGGACAAAAACCTGGAGGGGCCCATTTTGATGATGTTAAAGGCTTTTCCAAAGCCTGGGGGGGGGGCAGGGCCCCCCAGGCCCTAGTGTGGTTCCGCCACTGTCTTTAATATCCTTTTAGATGTAAATAATGCGAATAAAGGTGGTGAGAATGAAATTCCAATATATCTTATTCACTTCATACATTATGGGGAAATCTTCTCCTGCGACGATGGGTATGATGAAATTCAAGGGAATCGATGATGTTGGCGCTTTTATGTTTACCAAAGAAAAGACCTTTTCTTCGGCTAGGTTGGCCTACTAGCCAAAAGTCATACTATCAACTTGAAGATTTTTTTCCCGACTAGGTTGGCCTACTAGCCAAGGGTGATACTATCGACTTAAGACCCGGGTATAGATCCTTGAGCATGTGCGGTCTACAAAATTCTAAAGTAGAGTTAAAGGAGACCTTTGAATGATATGGTGCTTTGTTAGCAGAGATGCTGTAGATATCCAAATCCCACAGGTACAATGGCTGACAATTGCTTCCCTAAACATGGAAGGTGATGCCTGGTACTGCTCTCGTTCGAACATGCTCAACTCCGGAGTTCATATGGGATTCGGGGCCGCACAGTTTTAAAATGCATCATGTTGAGTTAAGACATGATTTGACTTATAAGCTCAGGTCAAGACTTGGATATTTTTTACGTGGGACTTAGACAAAGCCTCCAAAGCACTCCACCCTTACCCTTGTGGATTCCCCTTTCTTAGCTCACAGGAATACTTGCTTAGTCTTGCTTCAACGATTATCCAAGCGAATTGGGGTCTCACACTGCCCCCACCGAAAATAGATTCGTCCTCGGCTCTGACACCAATTGTCAGAACCTTGCCTAACTCAATATGATATTGTCCGCTTTGGCCTACACGTACTTGCAAGGACTTTCCAGCCGGTCACCCATCTATGTACTGCTCCCGCCCAAGCATTCTTAACTCTTATAAGCCCAAGGGTCTCGGATCTCAGGGCATGACACTTCAACTGTTCTTGAGTATTATCAAGAGTTTCAAAGGATCTCTAATTGGGTTCATGTGCTCTTTGAAGATTTTTTTGGTCACCATATATCTTATTGGGTTTCAGAATTACAACTCTGTCTTTTATGTTATTTTGTTTCGATTTTTCATTTGTGCAAACCAATTTTCTATATACTGAACTAAAACTGTAAGTACTCTGTCTAACACATATATCACTTGCTTTTGTTAAATTATTGTAGTTGTGTTGTGTGTGGGGGTATAATGCTCTTATACCTACTTCTTTTGTTTTCTTTTCCTTGTTTTTTCTCCTTTTAGTGAAAGCTCTCTCTTTGTTACTTATAAGAAAAAAAAAAAAACTAAAGATAGTAATTAGGGTTCGGACACTTGATGGGTTTGAATCACACCGACTCCCTTATACATCCAGGGGCGGATCTAGGACTTCTAATCTGGGGGGGCTGCACTTAAGTTACACTAAAAAAATAACAACAATGTCTCACCAAAAACTATAAAAAATAGCAACAATGTCCCACAAAAAACTATCTATGTACTATTTTCATAATTCATTTTCTACAAGCATCATACCAAAAGAGTGATCATTTTTATTATACTACTTAAAATCAATAAAAAAATGCCTTCACAATAGATCTTGACAAGTATGACAAAAGACAAACAAAAGTTAAAACATGACACTAGTGAAATCTTGACTTGCGTGGCTTCTTATCAAATTCATCTATTACCAACTCTATGTCGACTTCATTAGCAAACTCTCTTTCGATGTAAATAACCATGCAATCCGCGAGAAACTCGTCATCCATCTTGTTACGGAGTCGTGTTTTGACAAGTTTCATAGCTGAGAAGGCTCGTTCGGCAGTCGCCGTGGAAACAGGAAGAGTCAAGACAAGACGAATCAATCTATCAATCAAATGATAAATAGTTGACTTTTCTGTTTCAATTAAAGCTCGACATAACTCAAAAAATGGTAGACAATTTCTGAAAACGGGGATGACGATGCACATCAAGCTTATAATGTTGCAATTGACTTCTCAAAATAAGTATTTCTTGCTCTGTGAAGTCTTCACAATAAAACTTCTCAGCGAGCTTGCAAATATCATCAATATGAAAGTACTTAAAAGCATCTTTCGGGTCTAAAGCCGAACTAAGAGAAAGAAGCTCAATTGCCTCCTCAGAGAATCTACTCTTCAGCTCCAGCAACTGGAAATCTATTACAGCATTGAAAATATCAACGAGATAATGATGCTCAACTGTAATACAATCATTCTGTTGGCAAGAACGGCGTGTACCAATCATATGACGAGAACTCATATCAGGAATATCAATGTCATGTTTTCTTCAAAAAGAAATCACATCCTCAAGGAAGCTACCCCAACCTGTTTCTCTCAACTCTTGAAGAAGTTCATTCGTACTTGATACTAAACTCGTGGCATTTAGAATGTCTTGTGACTTTACTTGTAAAGCTTTACATAGTATATTTGTGATTCCCATAGTCTTATGCAATAAATGAAACATAAAGATAAATTCAAAATTTCTCATAACAACATAAGAACCCTTAGCTTCTCCACGCATAGTGTTACTAGACCCATTCTTCATGATGCTTTCAAGAACCGTGCAAGTCGCATCATACTATTAAGCTACAAACAGATTCATAGTGAGAGCTCCATCGAGTATCTCCAGCTCGCTGCAATGTGTGAACTTGATTAGCACCCCGTCCACTATCAAGCACACCACTTGCCAACAAATTATCGATTTCTATTTTTCGACCTTTCTCCAACTCTTTCTTCCGCTTAGGCGTAACAAGGAGATTAACAATGGATGCCAACTTCGAAAAGAATAACCAAACATCTGGCACATCTTTAGAAGCTGCAACTAATGCAAGTTGTAGTCGATGCGCAAAACAATGCACATAATATGCATAAGGACACTCCTTAAGAAATAGTGCTTGTAATCCATTCCATTGACCACACATATTACTAGCACCATCATAACCCTGGCCTCTCATATTTCCAATAAGCAAATTCTTGTGAGCAAGAACATTGGAAATCTCTTCTTTCAAGGTTAACGCAGAAGTGTCTTCAACACCAACAATAGCAAAAAACCTTTCTCTAACAAAACCACCACGATCAACAAATCGTAGAATAATGGCCATTTGTTCTCTATGTGAATTATCTTGTGCTTCATCCACAAGGATACAAAACTTTGCATCACCAACATCTTCGCGTATTTTCTTTCTCACATTTTCGGCAAATATATGCAAAAGTGTTTTCTGAATATCATGTGAGGTATACTTGGCATTTCCTGGACAATCGCCTACTATTTCGGCAACTTTATTGTTCAACATTTTCGAAAACTCGAACATTGCAATGAAGTTTCCACAATTCTTTGATTTCTTTGATTCATCATGTTCCTCTAAAAGGAAACCCTTATAGTGTAAGCATCCGAATACATTGAATAACATTTCGGAAAAGCAACCGATTATTTGCAATTGCTTCTTTAGAAAGTGTATTGAAAACACTATCTATATGTCGAGAAGGATTCATTATATTCTTACAATACATTGTCGCCGACTTATGTGGAGAACAAAGACCACCTTCATGTTTCAAAAAAGGACACTTCTTCCCATTGTTAACCTTCTTCCAATTCTGAAACCCATCAATGGTAAATACCGGATGCTTCGGAGGATTTGTTTCAAAGAGAAAGCAATAAAAACAATATGCTCTATCCTTGTGGAGTGAATATTCTAGCCAAGGGAATAGTTTGTACCAATTAGCATTGAACCGTCGGCCTTGCTTTCCAAATATGGTCACCGGATAATCTTTTTCTTTCTCATGAGTAGGTCGACAATGTCCCATTCTAAGATAAGCTACCTGAGCTTCATCATGTTTGTTAAGCGGGTATTCATATATAGCAATGCGTTTACCCGGATCACATTCAAATGAAGAAGTGACATCAACTTCCATAGGCGCAACTTCTTGAGCTTTGGAAGAATCTTTAACTACGACTCTTTGGACTCGAGAAGAATGTTCAACTCCTTCAATTTCAACAACTTGAACTTTGGTAGGACGTCGCTCATCCTCATCAAGTTTTGAAATATACAGGAATAGATGTGGAAGTTTAGCCACTTTCAGATTTATCATCTTTTCTCTTATAGAACGATAGAAGAGTTATTGGTTTTTTGGGCGCTTGATGATGTGACATTATAACCTAAGATAGTAAATAATCATCAATATATAATACATTATACATAAGACGACCGGTTTTACTTTTTTTTCCTAAGTTTTTTTTTCTTTTCATTTTCAGCTCACAATGAAGTTTTATCAAAGCTATGAGAATTACTGTCTGCTGCAACAATGGTAGGGTAATTCCTCTGATATTTTATTAGAAAAGAAACAGCAGGATTTAAACCCTTGCTTGCAAGACTACAAGTTGTGAAAGTAATAGTGATGAGGCCAATATAAAATTCAAGCAACCAAGTAGGAAAAACATGCAAAATTTCATACTGGGGCCTAAAACCTTTTATTGAGTCTCAAGTAATACCCTCTCTACTCCAAGAATCCAATACACAAGCTGCAAAAGATTGTTTACAAAAAAAGGAGAAGGTCCACCTATTGACAAGGAATAACTTTTTTTTCTTTGATTTTTTGAAGAACTAACAATGATATATATTAAAAGGAGAAATTAGTACAACGAAGAGCACTAAAACACAGACAAATTAATGCTAGTATAAAAGATATGCTGGGAAACTAAAAAATCACAGAAGCTTTACATTTAGTCATTTAAAGGAAGACAATACCCTCATGATACTCTTGTGACAGAGACCCCCCAAGAAACAGTGACCTTTTTGCTTTTTGGTAATTTTTCAAAATCATGATCACTATGAAAAGTTTCATCATTGCTTGGAAAGTACAAAATGCTCTAGGCATCTTTCTTCCCTACTGAAAAATTCACTGAAATCTGAGTCCCTCTCTCAAAACATTTCCAGTTTTCATACAAAAGAAAAGGAATACCCATCTCTTTCTACTTGAATAGAATGCAAGAAACCTGTGGAACATGCTTGTTATTGCAAATGAACAAACCCATAAAATAAAAACACCCCAAATCCATTTCAGAAAACCATAAAAGAAGAACAAAAAACCAGAAAATCTGAAAATGAACAAACCCATGTAATAAAAACACCCCAAATTCGTACCTGAGATCCGGAGGCAGAGAGAGAGTCGCCAGATAGTGTCGTTCTCGTCGGAGAGAGTCGCCAGCGACGAATTCGCAAATCAGCTACTTAGAGCGACGGAGGCAGCGGGCAGCCTCAATGTTAAAATGGGTGAAATCTGAAATGGGTGGGACTGAGAGAGTGAGCAGTAACAGAGAGACAGAGACAGAGAAAAAGAAAAGGGTTTTGACTTTTGAGACTTGAGTTGAGTTGTGACTTGAGTTAGCTTTTAAATTACTTTTTTTTCTTCCTTGGCTCAGTTGGCTGGGCACTTGGGAAACTGGTTTTTTTTTTTTTTTGGATGAAATCTTGGGTGGGCTGCCCCCCTTCATCCGCCCCTGTATACATCCGAAAACCTCTTTGTTCGGGTACTATGTGTGCAGCCATGCCTATGTAACCCCTAAGAAATAGTGCTTGCTCGTTAGAATCGGGTCAGAATTGGATAACCCCAGCCGAAGTCGGAGGCCAAAGGTCCGAATGATGGGCTTGCGAGGAATACCTCTTTCTTTGTTATTGATTAAAAAAAAACGAGAGAGATAGTAATTAGGGTTCGGGCACTTGACGGGTTTAACTCACAACCGACTCACATTCTACATCCGAAAACCTCTTTGTTCGGGTACTATGTGTGCGGCCATGCATATGTAACCCCCAAGGAATAGTGCTCGTCAGATTCAGGTAACCCCGTGCCAGAGCTGGAGGCCAAAGGTCCGAAGACTGGGCTCGCAAGGTACATCTCTTTCTTTGTTACCGATAAAAAAAAACTAGAGATAGTAGTTAGGGTTTGGACACTTGACGGGATAGACTCACAACCGACTCACCTTATACATCCGAAAACCTCTTTATTCATGTACTTATATGTGTGTCCATGCATATGTAACCCCCAAGGAATAGTACTCGTTAGAATTGGGCAACCTCCCGGGCCGGAGCAGGAGGCCAAAGGTCCGAATGTTGGGCTGACAAGGAATACCCCGTGCCATTAAAAAAAAAACTTCTGAATGTCAAACAACTCGGCCCGGCACGGCCCACAATGGGGCGGGCTGGAGTGGGCCGTGCCAGGCTGAGCCGATGCTTGGAGTCTGGAGATGGGTTGGGTTGGCTTGACCTGCGTAACTTGTATGTATTTTTAAAAATAAGTAAAATACGTGTACTAGGTGAACTCGATCTCACAACCTTTGGGATTTTGAGATAAACATAACCACTGGATCAACTAACTATTATATGCAAATATTTATCCAAACAATATTAAAACTAGTTAGATGAGGATGAGAACCTAAAGTAGTTAGACTTTATCCATGAGGTATTTATAAAAGCAACTATATTTTCATATTATATATACTGTAATTATTATTTTTTCGCACTTATATATTGTACTTTAAGATGAAAGTCCGGGATCTTTACCCTGGGGGGGGGGGGGGGGGGGGTGTTGAATAGGGTGAGCTACAAATAGTGACCAACTATGACCAATTTTAACTTAATTAAAATCAACTAGTCACAAGTGATGATTATCAAACAAAATGCGAAAGCTTAATAAAAACAATCACCACATAGCATGCACCATCACACAATCATTTATGATAGTTCGGCCTCAATGCCTACGTCCACTACAGGCTTGTGTTCCAATACCCCACCGGATTTCCACTATCTATGCTTTTTAAAAGACTAAGTAATAATCTTTACAAGATGCCTTTCAAGGCTAAGCAATAACCTCTATACTATGTTTTTCTTAGGCTAAGCAAAAACCTTTGTACATAGAAGGTTTTCTCTCAAGAAGGTGTTTTCACAAAAACACTCTAAGAGATACAATTTAAGCTCATAAAATTTGCCTCTAAAATAGGCGGATATGAAAGTGTAAATCAACTCACACAACACACTATGAAATGTAAAGATGAATGCTCATGAAGTGTGTGTGTGAAAAACTTCAATCAAGTTTAAAATAAAGTTCAATCAATTTATGCTTGAAGCAATTAAAAGTTTAATGCACATAAAAAGATTTGATTAAAGTATAATGCAAATCACATGTATAAAATGCAAACTTGTTAATGATTTATGAAAATCAAAATGATACAAGTTGTATGAAATTAATTATGTCTAAACATGTGATGCATATTCAATGTTATTTTCAAAAATAAAGTAATTTAACTAAAGTTCAAAACAACAAAGATGATTCAAACAAGTTAATGAAACATGTTATAAAATAAATCAAAGGTTTTGACCAAACATGTTTTATGAAGTTCTAAAACAAACTTGTTTTGAAATCAAGGTGAAGAATCCAATGACTTAAATCAAAGATTAAATGAAGTAGAGGATTCAACACTTCATAGTTTATATGCTTAAATCATTTACCAAAGATTAAACAAAGCATAAAACATATGATTAGGTTAAGTAGAACTTACTTGGAGATTTAACTTCATTAATCTAAGCTTTTGACTTTACTAATGACCCCTTGGTCTCTCTTGGTTCATCCCCTTTCTTTTGTCTCCAAACACCTCAAGGAAGACTAAAAGGTTCAACACTTTTTCTCATGGGATGAACTCATATTTATATTTAAAAAGTGAGTACCGACGAGTCTTCGGTCGACCTCCTACACAACTCGGTTGACCTGCCCTCAACGGTAAAAAATCTGACCGTTTGAAAAGAGTCCAAATGGTTACTTTCTCGGTCAAACTGTAGTGTCTTCGGTCGACCTACCCATGGGCTCGGTCGACCTACTACACTGTAGGTCAATCGAGACCAAAATTGTCATTTTTACATATTTCAAAGATTTTTCTTTTGGGAACTTTTGGGCCATTAAATCAAGCTTGGAAAACATGTTTTAAATCATTCTAAGTGTTTTAAAAACATGAAACATAAAAAAGCCAAAAATGATTTGAAACTTTAAAACAAATGGATGGCTTGCTTGATTTATAAAACTCTTTTTCAAATTGAATGCATCCAAAATTAAAATCAAAACATGCATGAACTATAAGTTTTGAAAGTCTTAAAAACTATGCATGTGAAAATCAAGATTTCAAGTTTCAAAATCAATGCATGTGTGAAAATTCAAATGATGATTAAAATGTTAATGCATCCATCAAATTGCAAAACACAAAATCCCTAACATAAACATGGTGGTCAAGCTTTTATTTTTATGATAATCATTATGAAATAAAATTAAACCCGAGTGAATATATAATATACGTAATTGATTAATAAAAATAATAAGATATTATAATTTATAAAAAAAATAATAACATTATTGAATAAAGACAAATCCACACTAACAATGTAGAACTAAAGAAGAGGATGAAACTTTTCATATAATTGATGTGCTACCATGCATACCTGCCGAGAAAGAAAGGATAGGGTTTGATTTCTTTTATTATTTCTTTGTATGGATTTGAGTCTTATAAATCGTAAATTATGTAAAAGGTGTACAACACTACGATAGACCCTACCTATTAAATTCACAATCATTAAGACAAACATCAATACTATTTATGGGATATCCCCAAGTTTCAACTCAACCTAGGTTATTTCCACTATCAAGTTGATTCTCAGTATAAAAAAATAATAAATCCTATCTGGATATTTATTATCATATTTATAAATCCTATCTAATCTAAATTTGTAAGAGAACTGATCACATATGATGCATGAGACTTTTCATCATGATGATTTTCACTTATATGTCGCCTAGTTTTTATTGATACAATTGCACACTTTCCATTGAATAGTTAGATTCCAAGTTTTAACTGATTAATATACACTATTAGATTAACTAATATATGAAAAGTTGCATTAAATAGTTAATTCCGAAATTGGAGCCCCTTTACGACTTGGTTCAAATGAATGCAAATTGTTTAAAATCAATTTCAATTTTCATTTTTAAAGTCTTTAAATCATTAAAAAGGCATTTAATGTACCCATTTCATTTTCAGATGTTGTCTAATTTTTCTCTTATTAAGTTTGGAGGAGTTTATATTTGACTATAATTGCTTAAATTCACAAAAGCGGTTCAAAACGAAATGAACAAAATGCTTAGGGCGTGAGATTGGTAAGTCGCCTTCAAACTTTCAATCCAATATATTTGATGGTCTTGTCGTACCATTTAAGTGGTTCGGTCAAACTTGACCTACTCCACTGATAAGAATGTGAGGGTTAGAGTATTTATAGACTTTACAAAATTAAAAATGACACAAAATACCCCTTATATGACCATTTAATGATGGGGGAGGGTAAAATGGATATTTTTTTAAAAAAATAACCATTTTTGGGCGGGCCAATCCTGATGGGCTGCAAGGGCCAGCCCATGTGCCAGGCAGGCCGGGCCAACGCCCCTCGGCCTAGCACGGCCCATGTCACGGGCCGTGCCGTCCCACGGCCCGTTGACTGGCGGCCCATTTGACATCCCTACTCCGTTCCTTCTTACCCGAGCCCAACCCATTTAATTCCTCATTGCACTCGGCCGGGTCATCGGGTCATGAAATGCATTTGCAACCCCATTGACCCAAGAGCCGTTATCAACCCGTTTGTATTTCGGACTATATACCGGCCGATACGTAGCGCTCTGAGTCTGAGCCGTGCTCCAACTCCCATTCTTCTTCTTCCGACCGTCTAAAACCCTTTCTCCACATTTCTAGGGTTTTTCTTCTCTCCTCAAACCATGTTCTTATCTAGGGTTTGCAGAAAAATCTGTCTCGCGCATTCTCCAAATCGCCTCCGTTCGCTTTCTCCTTCCATTCCCAGGTAAAACCCCATCTCTTATCTTCCAATCTCCTTTCAAAATCCAATATTTGATGCCCCTAATCCCCCAATTTCAGAGGAATCGCAGAACCTCCAATCCCACCATGCAAAGACGTGAGATTTATCGAATCTTCTTCAATTGGTTCGGGTTTCGGATTCCGCGGCTTCTCTACGAGCAGGAGCTGGCGGATTTCATCGTGGGGTGACCGCAGATTGGAGAGATTTGGATTTCCCTTGGTGGTTGGGTCGCGACGATGCTTTGCTTCGCAGGCGGATCGAGAGCGGAGCTCGAAGAAGACTCTCGTGTACCTGACGGTGGTGGTATTTGCTATGGTGGGGTGCACTTATGCTGCTGTCCCGCTGTATCGGACATTTTGCCAGGCGACGGGGTATGGCGGCACGGTTCAGAGGCGTGAGGTGAGAATTGGGATTTTGCGGTTGATTTTGGACGTTTTCTTCATTATTTGTTATGATTTGGGTTGTTGTTTTGGATGCGTTTGGGTGTGCCCCAGATTGTGATTTGGGTTGTTTGGATGCGTTTGGGTGTGCCCCAGATTATAATTTGGGTTGTTTTTTTAATTCTATTATTTTGTTGTAACTATGTACATCCTTCTCGGCGTAGCTAACTCCACAATGTATTTTTGCTTCTCTTTTTTTCATTGAACAAAATTCAGCTTCATACAGCATGGTAGGTCAATGGAATGGATGACTATTGTAATCAATCGTGATTTGAAATTCATTCAAATGTGTCCTCAATTGATGTTGATTTTTTCTCTGGTAGTTCTGATTTCTGTAAAAAGAAAAGAAAAAAGGAAAAAAAAAAAGTAAGGAAGAAAAGCTGTACCTCACTTCACTTGATTGCAATTTAAAGTTCATCCAAACACCTGATAATTTGTTTAATGTCTGGGATTTTCCTCATTTCCTTTTTGTATGGAATATTTAAACTTTGATTCATAACTGGTGATAAGGTCTTGATCTATGCAGTCTGTTGAGGAAAAGATAGCTCGCCATGCTCAAGAGGGAACCGCAACTTCACGGTATGGTTTGATGCTGTCTATACAGACAAATTTTGTCAAAATGATAATATATTTCATGTTGTGTATTGGCTTTGACATTCAAGTTTGACACTGATACAGATGATACTTTTGCGTATATTCTATAATATATGCAGTGGTTACTTTAGTGTCCTTTTCTCTTACATTTTATTGAAGTTTCAATACTACACACCAACATATCAAGTTATGGGAAAGAATTACCTAGGAAATAGAAAATGAAGGACTTATGTTGGCATGGAAATTACGCTACTCCATATTGAAAATTTGAACATTGTTTTACTTTGCATGCAAGAATATTGTGAGCATGCCATTCAAATTTTTTGAGAGGGATACTTGAGTAAATTTCACTGTTTTCTTTATGTGCTACTCTTCCATTGAGAGGTTCCCATTTTATGTAGGGGGAAATTTATAGATTTCCAACACTTCTCTTCTACTGTCTGAAACAACCTTCTAGAGTGATCAGATGGTGACAACAGAAACGGAGAGAGCAAAACTGAAAAAAGGTAACAGAGGGAATTTCAAACAAATAAATTTGATTTCTCACTATCATTGTAATAGAGGGAAAAATTAGTCCATTCATGCTTCTGTTGTGGATACCTTGTGAGCTTCTTTGGCCTAAACTGTTGCTTGCTCTTGTCATTTTTGCCTGTTGTCATAAAATGGTCAATGAAAATCTTCTTGGAAAGAAAAGCACATCAACACTATAATCTTTGCTCTTAGATTATAACTATCTTGGGGATGGTCTAAGATGGTGGCTTGGGGGTTTAGGATACCTTTGTGGAAATGGATTACTTTATACAAGTGGTTTGTTGATCACCATCTTCTTGACCTTATTCTCTGTCAATGTGTCATTGGATTATTTGTTATTTGGTCTGTATAACTTGGTTTCCAGGTTGTGAACACTGAATGAGCTTTCAGAGTTATGTAATTGTAGGGAGCTTGTGGTTCAATTTAATGCTGATGTCGCTGATGGGATGCCTTGGAAGTTCATTCCAACACAAAGAGAGGTGCTTTCTGATATCAGATTTTCGCAGTGCTAATATTATGCTTTTTTTTTTACAATTGAGTGTTTTGGTGTAATAGCATCTAGTTTCTCTTTAGGTAAGGGTCAAACCAGGAGAAAGCGCTCTTGCATTTTACACTGCTGAAAATCGTAGCTCAACTCCCATAACTGGTGTTTCTACATACAATGTTACCCCTATGAAGGTAGTTACCTTTGGCTCATTTATTTGATAGCCTAATGCATAGTTAAATGTGGTTTTTTCTGATTGAAAAAACAAAAATCGTAACTATAATTTTGTATGTATTTGTTTAAGACAGATTTATTGTTTGAAATTAGAGTTTGAGCTTTGCTCGTAAAACCATAAGTGATTCCATCTATTTCAAAGCTATAAGTTGTGTGTGCATATGGCCTAACTATTACTCAATTTTTGGCTATTGAAAGGAGCAGACATTATTTCCTAGCTTTTTTTTATTTTATTTGCATCTACTTTTTCTGCCTCTGCTGACTGAATTTTCAAAAGCAGCAGATAAGGGTTTTTGTTACTAAAAGAGAAAAGGTCAGCCAATGCATTGCCCCAAACCTATCTACTTTCTTAATAAAGCAAATTTGCAATAAATTCTCCTAGATCTTCATCTTAGTTATTATCAAGTTTTCAAGAAGGTTTTCTAGATATACATTTTTAGTTTAGAAAATACAAAGAAGGTTCCTAGATCTAGCAAGATAATAGATGGCATGTGATCAATAAGAGAGGAAAGAAAATCCTAATTAGAAAAAAGAGATTGATATGTAATCATCTTATGGAAAGGAAAGGAAATCCTGTCTACGATCCTTACTAGTTAAGATTGTCATTCCATCCTCTACAAATTATCTTGTACTTTCAAATTTATGAATTCAATAAAAATTAACTTATTTGCTCTCATTATTGTGATTGCATTGAGCAAGTGTTTCCTCATGTGAAGGCTTCTTAGATTGCCAACAGTCATGAGCGCCATGGTTCAAAATAACGACTTTGTGGCCGCATTATCAGTTGTAGCGGTTGAGGCCGCTGCGCTATTTTGAAAATAGCAGTGCTACAGTCTAAAACCTAGTAGAGCCAAGCAGCTTTCATTTAAAACATTGTTTTTTCCTATTTCTTCTCCTCAAAATCCTTTCCTTTGTCTCTACCCTTATATGGTTTCAAATCACTAAAAAACCACAATATTGGCTACTAAACAAGATTCAATTTTTTTTTTTTTTTTACCACTTAAAAAATTGACACTGCTATGTATCGCCCACTACGTAGTGTTTTGGCTATTGGCCGCTATGCCCGCCGCAATCGCTATTTTGAACCTTGATGAGTGCAAAGGCTGGGTATCCATGGTAAATGTGTGAAGATGCCATCCATCATTGGGTCCCACCTTAATGTGGTCCAAGTGCTTCACAATTGTCTGATATTCTACAAGAACTTGAGAATATGCTATAAAATCCTTTGAATAATATGTGATGATGCGAGTATGTAAAGGGTGCTCCAACGTCCAACCTTAGTGTAACTTTATGCAAGATTATACTTTGGGTGTTTCTTTGGTGTCTTGCACTTCCCTTCAAATTGATGTGGGAGGCATGCAACATCAACGTGCTTAGCAAGATGAGACCTTTTTTAGTCAGTAACAGTAAAATATATTAATAAAGAGGAAACTCAGGATCAGACTTAGCCATAGCTTTCGTGTAAAAGTTAGCTAATATTGTGATGAGAATGAGGAGGACAGATGAGGCTAGCAATGAAATAATGTTAAATGAAGTGGCAGTCGACTTCCATGTGTTTTGTTTGCTCATGGAAGACTGGATTTGAGGCTATTTGGATAAGAATAGATGTCGTCGCCATACAGTGAAGTTGGACCTTCCATCTGAACACCAAATGTAAAAATAATTGTTGCAGCTTTACAATTTCTCTGAAGGCAAATGACTGTATACCAATGTTGAGTTCCAGCAAAAGATTTGATCACTTGTTCGCTTCTCACTTTTAATAGATGACCTGAAAAACATACACTAGCCAGTAGTAGTTTGGCATAAGTTTGTGCAACCAGCCTAATTTACAACAACATATGCCTCTAGTTGTTGAACAGTTCTCGCCTTTATGTTATCACGAAGGTAGCATATGATACAGTGAGCTGCGTCAAGACGAGACTCTTAAGACTGATTCAAATTGTCTTACTTTATGAGTAGGTTGTGCTTGTGAAATATTTTGTCATGTCGTAGTTAGGTAAATTGAACTTCCGTCTAGACGTCTATATAATGTAGGACTTGTAACCATATTCACCTTGTCTTTTCGGAACTTAATGATCAGTTAAAAAAATGTTCTTGCGGATAGGGCAAGTGAGGTCAATGAGATCCTCATTATATTTTCTATGGTGAATACAGTGCCCTTACTGTCTTGTTGACTTCAAGGCCCTGAAAATAAGTTAGAATCCCCAAAATCCTTAATCTCAAAAGTCTTTTTCAAATATGGAATTAACTCTTCAATGCTATGAATATCATCTCCTATTATGATAATATGGTCAATTATTAATGTCAGAATCCTACTATCAAATCCTAACGAAAAGATTCATGTCTATATAGTGAATCCTATTTGCAAATGAATCTTAGGATTCATGCGTGAATCTTATGGTTCGATACTTGTTTTTATCAAGTTTTACGATTTAAGCGATTTCTCTAAGTGGGAATGGCCATAGCTAAAAGGTTAATAATAATAATAATAATAATAATAATGTTGTTGTTATTATTATTATTTTACTTTCTTTTCTTTTTGTTAGCATTTGTATTTTAAAAGGCTATATAATGATTAACAAAACCTCTTAAGAACTTTTACAGTTTTAGGGAGGTTTTAAAGATTAATAAAGAACAGGCATGTGAATAGAGTCTAGAGCTTCAACTATATGTATGAGATTTTGTCATGCATTTATTTTTTATGAGAACTTTTTTAACTTCAAGAGACATCCTAATATGTAAGGTTGATTATTTAGATTTTTTTTTTCATTTTTTTATTTAAAGAGAACAAAAAATTCAAGACAACTTGTTTGTTTTTCCTAGTAATGTTGATATCTTAAACATTTTTAACCAATAACACATATCAGTTATGAAGAAATGTTCTACGAGCAATAGCATGTGCAATCCAGCTCCTTGGGGGCAAATTGGGCCTACCTTTGATTAGTGCAGGCCCTTTAATACTCTAATCCCTCCATTATTTGGCACCATGCCCCAATTTCACTCTCATCAAACCTTTATCCACCGTTGGATTGAATCTCAAAGGAATCTATGGTTAAAAGACCACTAGATTTTAAGGCTGTCAATAAGTCAACGGCTAGGATGGTCAAAAAGGTCTGATTTTTTTTTGTTGACCCTTATCCATAAAGAGAACTTTCCAAGTAACCTGCCCCCACTAACTAAGACGGCATGTATGTGGACCCCATGAGCTGCATTGCATGTAAGTAGTTTGCAGTCTGCTCGTGGGAGAACATGCCCCTCATTTATGATATATTAGTATATGTCATGGTTTTCTTCTCTAGGTGGGCCATATGTATGTACAAAATTTGGGGCCCACCTGATCATCCTAACCACTTGATTAACAACCCACAACTTTTCACCGTCTAAAATGTATGCACAGTCGATCTAATGATCCAGTCCATTCAAATGGGTGCCAAACTTGCGATCGGTGACCATCAAGGGGGTCCCTATTTTATGGTTCACTCAGATGGATCATAAGGTGGGCCCCACTAGGTGTTTGCTTTCGGTGAGCTCACGATAAGATGAGCTCATGTGCTTACCATAGGATTTCCCATGTTGGTATCCTAGTTTTATTTTTCATTTTCATAATGTTGCTATAATTTGAAAATGAATGGATTAGGAATAACTACGCTTTTCTTTAATTTTTCTTTTTATATGGAAAAAGAAAATCTTATGATTCACAATATAATTTGATTCATCCCCTTAAACAATTTGCAATGCAATTTCAATTCTCACAAGTTAGAACAATGTTGTCAACATCGATGAGCAAAATGGTTCTCCTTTTATGATTGATATGAGTGAAATGAATGACCAATTGGAGCTCTAAACACATCCTGAATCCAAGATACATGCCACCACATGGCCTTCTGACATGTGGCATGTAAAGAATGTCAATTCCAGATCCAACTTTCCAACGTGTGCAAACCTGACTTGGTAATTTAGGGTATGGGTTGACCCTTTCTGTTTGTAGGTTGGGTCTAATTGTCAAATCTAATCTGATTAATGAATGGGTTGGGTCTGAGTTGGTTCCCATCACTTGGTACTTGATCTGCCAACCCAACCTGACCTTGTTGCACAGACCCGTCAACCCAATCCAAACCCTATCTTTTAGTTTAGAGCTCAGTTGATCCTTTTTAACTTTTGGGCTGGGTTCAGTATGGTGTACTGCTTGTTTTGAGGTTCATACAATGTTACAACATGTTTTGTGTTTAGCTGGGCAAAGCATATTTGTGATAGGTGGGTCCCAGTGTCCTATGATCCAGATTTTTAATCTGGTGACAACCGCTGTGAATAGGCACTAGGGAAAAATCCCACATTGAACCATGCCAACCATCTGACTGACGGATCTGTTGCTTTTGGATGCTGGAGATGCTGGGTATGCTTCCATTTTGAATGTCATCTTCAGTTGCTATGGTAATTTCAGAGTTTGTAGCATTTCTTGCTAAATGATTTGCATCCCTATATCCTGGCTCCTGCCTGAAAAAAGCTTTATTCACCCAAATGAGCACACCTAAAATCCACAGGCTAAGCATCAAAGAACTCTCACCTTTTCTCCTAACCTAATGGAAAATTCTCTGAGTTTATGGCATTCAGTGGGAACTGATCAGGTCATTTTTTCTCTCAGGCTGCAGTTTATTTTAATAAAATACAGTGCTTCTGCTTCGAGGAGCAACGTCTTCTTCCAGGCGAACAGATTGACATGCCTGTGCGTGGTTTCTTCTCTTTCTTTCTGCTTTAGAAGCCAATTTCATTCCTTGATTGCATCTAACAATGCCTTGGGCAATCTGCAGGTATTTTTCTACATCGACCCTGAGTTCGAAACAGATCCAAAAATGGATGGCATTAACAACTTGATCTTGTCATACACCTTTTTTAAAGTCAGCGAGTAGCAGCCAATTTTAAAGAGTCAAGTCAAGAGGCAGCATCCCCTTGTGACTAACCTACATAAAGAACCAAGTTCTGATCCATATCATTTGCAGATGGTTACGACGTATTTACAGATAGCAGGGTCATTCTTTCTTCTTCCTTATACCTTTGATGGCATTTGCGATTGAAGCATCAGAGAAACCAAATAAATTTGTAATTATTGTCCAACGTGTCTACGGACAATCTTGATGAATGATAATGGCAATTATAGAATCAAAACTATACAGGCAGTTTTGTAGTTTCTGTTATGTCGAGGTACAATTCATACTGGGAGTGACCTTTCAGTGACTAAACTTTCATCTGATGGGCCCCATCATGCATGACAATATCTGATTGGATTTTTGTTTGTCCAATATGGTCTGCTATTGTTCCTTCCTTTTCCACTATCCATGTCCAGATGGCAGAATCACACTTGATGCCTGTCACAGGAAAGATCTTTGGAATAGGGATGATTGGATAAAGATACTGGTCCCAAATGTAGTGTTTTTACTTAAAAGAAATATAATACATCGTGTGTCTAGATTTTCTCCTGCCGATGTCAGTATTATTACGGTGGATACACCATGGGTACCCGTCATCCTGTTGGAGAATTTCAATACCCAGTGGGCCTATTCGGGGGATAGTGGTATGTGCAGGATTGGATGGATCATAGTGGGCCCAGGTGGTCCCCACAGGGAAGTCATTACGAATGTCTCTATGTAGACAGTTGCTGGAGGGAAATCCTCCAGTGTGGCAATTGGGTCAATGCAGGTCGGGCCAACATATTGGTCTACTTTTTGGGCACCAACCCGTAACCGACCCTTTTAAAAAACTGGTTAGGGACCCGCATCCGTGATGGGCCAACCCGACTAGACCCACGTAACATGCATTTGATGCGGGTCAAATATGGGCCAACCTAACCTGACCTATGTAACCCACATGAAAAGAAGCAAAAATGAAAGGAAGAAAAAAACAAGCAGAAGAAGAGAAGTGGGGAAAAGAAATATGGTGAACTTGAAGGCTATGAAGTAGAGAGGCAAAGAAACTATAGAGGTAGTCAGCGGAACAGACACCATCAATCTTCATCATCCATACCATGGATGCCATACTGCAGGTTTGAACTTTGAACATGGCTCTTGCATATTAAAAAAATGGGAATAAAGAAAGTGCCAGTTTTGAGTATGGACACCGATGTTCTCGCTCATGAGATGAGTTTGATAGACAAGTTGAAATTTTGACATGGCCCTCACATGTTAAGAATCTAAATGCTTAAAATAAGCTGCCCCTTCTCATATAGGTTTGTCATTAAAAAGTTTGACCCAATAGGAATTGAATTTACTGTTAAATTGAGCATATATTATTATCATCATCAAGTCCTTATCTCAACTATGTCGGGAATTAAATTGAGTATACATAATCATATCTTTTGTATCCGTTCAATATTAGGGTGAGACCAATCCCTGTTGAAATAATTTTTGGCCTCGTGATAGACAAGAGTATGGCATTCATTTTAAACCTATTATGACAATGCCTATCCATCCTAACAGGCCAAGTCTAGCTAGCATGAGTATGATTGCTTGCATGGTACATAATGCCATGTGTCGTGTGAAATGGGAAAACGAATTCTCTATTTTGACGGGCGACACATAAGGGGGCGGAGTTTCTCTTTACTCCGCCCCCTCAGCTGCCCCCCTGCATGTCATCCCCTGTTTGATCCAAACTAGTAACAAAACAGTATTCTCCACTTCATTCTAGATTTTTAATTTAAGAAAGAAACACCAAAAAGAGAAAGGGGAGAGGATTACCTCTCTGCGTATCATTATCATTGATGAATTTCAAAAATAACTTCATAGAACAAGAAATGGACAACCTCCCACCCCCCTTCTTTTCATAAGGATATTTGACCATATTAAAATCACCCAAGGGACTTGCCACCGAGACTTAACATTAGAGAGTAAATCCAAAAATTCAGTTCTATCCGACTAAATATTCGGCCCATAAACATTAGCGAAAGCCCAACAAAACCCATCAGCAGCCCTCACAAACTTTACAGCCAAAAAACCCTATCAGCCTAAAACACATCTTCCACTAATAACACATTTTCATTCCAGGTAGCCATCAACCCTCCAAAAGCTCTAACTCATGATGACACCCAATTCCTGACACACTTGCATTTGCCCCGCACTGCCCGAATAACCCCCTGAAAATATCTGAAGATGCTTCTTTGTGTCTCCTGACTAACTTGTTAATTGCCAACCTTTATAGTCTACTTCTGGATTGACCATGATCGATCGTATCCCCAAAAGAAGTGCCGGCAATGTACCCTTGATCCCCAACGGAGATAATCGAGGTGGACTTCTTCCAATGCCTCCCCACCATAGTTGTTAATATCGTTTTGGACCTCATTTCGCTCTGGTATGCAAAATGAAAAGTTTCGGCTGATTCGGAATTTCGGCGAAACTTTTCGGAATTACATTTTAGAGAAAATATAACATAATATATATAAGTAAAAAAAATAGAAAAAGTAATAAATATAGATTTAATCCATTATAATAATTTTTTTTGGAATTATATATTTGTGAAAATATAAGAAATACAAAATATATGTGTAAAAAAAGTAAAAGAAATTAATTATGTAAAATTCCATTTTGGCCTAAAAGTCACATTTCGGCCGAAATCTAGAATTTCGGCCGAGATTGACCGAAATTCAAACCGAAAAGTTTGGGCCCAAATTTCGTTTCGGCCACTTGACCGAAACGAAAAATTTCGGCCATTTCGGCCGAAACGAAACGGAATTAATAACTATACACCCCACCATTTTCCTATGTCTGGCCAGCACTAGAGGAAAACTCTTGGCTCTTGCTGCGTGAAGGAATCGAATTCCCTGTAAAAAAAAAAGAAGGGGCCCAACCAAGAAGAGAGCCCACCTTATCAGCACCATTTGATTGGGCCCTCGGAGTTTCTCAAAACATGACACCATATTGGATCTTCCCACCAAATGTATTCAGAGTCAAATTCCCGACAACCAACTGTCCCGGGTCACATGAGTAGACCTGATAAACCCCATTAGAAAAGGCCCACCCCACAATATGCTTATAAACCCCATTAGAAAAGGCCCACCCCACAATATCCTTCTCAAGCAACTGATCCAATTCTTCATTAAGAAGACCACCTAGAGACCTTCCTCTAACCTACTCTTCTCTTTTAAATATTGTGCAATCATACAGAGTTCTCGAATCACCACCCATCGATCCATCAGAGTTGTTGAAGAGACCGTAGGGTTTATTCCCCAAACAATAACTCTGCAAAGCAGGTTGTCTAACCCTCCTCTTCTTCTAAACATCCCCCCCCCCCCCCCCCCCCCTCCCCAAAATGGATTGGTGTGGTTTCTCTACGCCTGGGACACCCGAATATCGAATGATGAACGAAGAAAGGCATGATAGAAACATTGGCTAGTGATTGTGTAGCCCAAGTTCTTGATTAGAAGGGACACCAAAGGCCTCTGCCCTTCCCTCCCTTGGACAGATAGAGAGGGAGGTTTTGGTTTTTTTTATAATGTTAAACAGTTGAACAATGAAAATAGTTGGCGAGTGCCTGATCGAATTGATCGGGTCATGTAGGAACAAGGTTCAAATCTCTCGGTATGTTAAGATGCCTCAGTTGCCTACCCCTTCGCAAGATCTTTTTTGCTGCTGGTCCCAAGTCCGGATAAAGGAGGGTTGAGTAGGTTGATGGCCAGCGTGAAGTCTTGTCACAATCCAAATATGAATTCTGAGATTAGTGGATGTATGGAAAAATTAAGAAGGAAGAAAATTGAAATGAGAGCTTTCGAGAGCATTTAGGGGTAGCAGCAATAGGGGATAAAATTAGATAAATCCGTTTGTAATGGTTTTGACATATTCAACGTAGGCCGGCAGCGGCGCCAATAAGGAAAAGTATGGCTATGAAGGTTGATGTCCCACCAAGGGGAATGGGTAGACCAAAGAGGATGTGGTTGTAAGTAGTAAACATAATATGAAGAAGTGTAATTTATCTGAGAATTTCACTCAAGATAGATCGTAATGGAGAAATAAAATTCATGTAGCTGACCCCAACTATGAACAAGGGTTTGATGATGATGAGTCTCCTCTCTAAGCTGTAAACCTGGCAAACACTACTGGAGTCTACAATTATTGCACCAAGAAGAGGAAACCCTTTTTGCCCCTTGCCATGTCATCATATCTCCAATGATCGTGACCATAGTTACCTGATTCTTGATTCCATTGATTTGAATTCAAGTTCGCGGTTCGAAGTTCGATACTTATTCAAATTCGAAAATTCAATGGGGTAGATTTACTTAATTCATTTGATTCGTAATTCGAGTACTTAGTTCAATATTCTAAGTTGTAAGTAAAATTCAATTTTATATATAAATATTTTACTAAAATTCTAAATAATTTAATAAATATAGAAATAATAATATTTCACAAAGAACATATGTAAATGAATATATAAAGGCCATAATCATAAAGCCTTGTCCCAACTATGTTGGGTCAGCTATTTGAGTTTTAATAAAATATATGCTTCCCACCATCGCACTAATGACGAGATTCACAGGCTACCTGACGGAATCAAGTATCTATATTCCGGGCATGTGCCTTCATACATCGGAGTAGTACCATCCGTCCCTTGCGGACCATCATTCCTCTCACGGCTCTTACCATCATTGCCATCAAAGGTAAGATATGTTACCTCAATAACTTGTTTTCCATTTTAGAACCCTAACTCACCTATCCTGCTCCATTCTAGAACCCTAACTCCTTCCTCGCCACCACCTTGAAAAGATAATAAAAAATCTTGATCTCCACCTCCTCATTAATGAAGGAAAAATCTTCGATCTAGATACAAATTCTTGCGAACTCAAATCTTGATCTATCCAATGTCTCTTTAGTAATTTCCACAACCTCCCCCATCTTTCTCCAAACAGTCTAAAAAATCTCCACACTCCACCCAAGGAGAATTCCAAAACATTGCTCCCAGACCATCCTTTATAGGACGGAGGGTTTAGTTACCCATTTTTCCATAGACAAGAAAATCTGATTACAATCCGGGTTCGGGTCTTCCAATAGCAGTTTAGCCTCTTTCAGATTCAAGAAAGAAATAGCACTTTCTTACCACCCAATGTGCATACCTTCACACCGCTGATACCACCTGCATCATAAATGCAATAAATGGATGGAATAACTTATTTCTCATTCACTATACTCACCAAGCTATTGGACAACCACCTAGAATTATTACAGGGTACTGCTCCAATGTATAAAGGTACTTCTCACATAACTCATGAGTTCCTTTCACCACATCAAGAAAATTAATACCTCGATGCCTTCTACCAATACCAAAAGTTCTCAAAAATAATTTTCAAAAATAAGAAATAAAAGAAAGCACTCGAAAAGACAAGTTCATTTCCTCCCTTTAGAAACAAAACCCTCTTGGGTGAAATACCATTTGCATGAAAGGGCCAAAAAGTACTCGAAAAGACAAGTTCATTTCCTCCCTTTGGAAACAAAACCCTCTTGGGTGAAATACCATTTGCATGAAAGGGCCTACTAGTCCACTACTCTTTGGTACCCTGATATCTAATTGGTTTTCAATTAAATAGCCCTACATACATCCTAGAAACATCTGATGTTGATTGATCCAGTTTTATATGAAGACCAACTTTTCCGCTTATCCTAAGTCGAGATAACTTCATTGAGCACTGCATATTGCGGAACGAATGGGAGATGCAGGGTGGGCAACCATAGCGAGGAGAGATATGGCAAAAATTGGCCTCACGCCAATCTCCAATACAGGAGGCAAGAGATCTTAGATAGAACCCAAAGAAAGCTTGGAGATCACATAGCACTCATTTTCGTCGAACATTAGGACTCAAACAGGCTTTACATCACTCATATAGTAAAAATAGAAAACCTTGAACTAATCATGAGCATCTAAACCTATTGATGGCCAAGTCCAAAACATCTGACTAAATAATATAAAACATAATTAAAACTCAAAATAACATAAAAGAAAAATGGGCTGGTAATTGGGCTGGGTCCATTGATTGGTCAAGATAGATGAGCTAGGTCCATTTGCTAGTTAGCCCATGGGGACGATGAGGACCGTGAGTCTATCCAACATCAATTCTCCCCCTTCTCAAAGAGACTTCGACTTCGATTTCTGTAGATCTCCAAGATAATAAAAAAACCAATTGTACAAACTTCTGATTTGTCGTTTGATCTTCATCTTTTGTGCACAACATGGGAACTTCATACCATCATTTCTTCCAGCTCAAAGTAGAATGGAGGCGCCACTTCTAATTTTGTGATCTAGTATTGGCATGTGATTTGACTGTCAGATGTATCAGTTGTCGACTTGGTACCCACGGATCACAATCTTCTAAGAATAATAGTCCATCCCCGAAGTTGAAATCAGTGTGGGGAACCTCAATTGCTTGATCTTCATTCACAGCCTTTATGACAAAATATGTTTCTTCCGGTGACATAGTTTACTTTTCTAAAAGCGGCATTATGATTAGATCCATTGGGTGATCAATTTCTTTGCTAACCATATCCAAGTCTTCCATTTTCTTTGTTTCTTACATCTTTTGATCAACATTGAACAAATAAAGAAGTAAATCGGGTCCCTTGTTTTCAAATTCTACAACTTACACTTGTTACTCTGTCATTAGCCACTTTGTTTGTCACTTCATATGAACTGATTTTGGAATTAGATGGTTCTAGCTTTTGTTCCTCAATTTCAGCATTTACATTCTCCACCCTTGGTTCCACAGTTTGTTGTTTCCGAATGTTTTCCTTCTCATAACTTAGCTTTCCACAGGTGATAATATTTTAGCAAATACTCAACAAGAATTGCTTCCCAGTATGCATCATGAATAGTCTTGCAATCTTTCATATTTATCACTATGTTTGATCTCAAACCTTTAGTAAAGCTTATACAATAATGTTCATCATTTTCAACTAATCAACATACATCTCGCAACCATGAAGATTGATCAGAATATTTATCAATTTTCATCTTTCCTCATTGCGAACTAAAGAATTGTTGAAGATAGACTATTTCTTAACATACCAATCTCCATAATTACATCTGAACAATTTTCTTTGAATTCCATTGAAAACTTCAATGCCTTCCAACTTCATATTGACTTGAAAGAGAAGATTTTGTGCTCTTAAAAAAATAGACCTGACATGTTGTGTAGGTCTTGTCAACCACGAACAAGCAGGCAAAAACGAATCTAACATTTGGGTTCAAACGGGAATCCACTATTGCAAAAACACATTCTGACCCATGATTTGGTCAAAACATGTTGATTGGCTGAAAGATGTTGTTGTGCTAATGTACTGTTACTTGCTAGCTGGGCTTTGCAGCAAGTTCTTTTTTTCTTTTTTTCCCTAACCCGAACTTAACTGAGGCTTGACAGTGGCTCACGAGTCACGTGAGGGACTCTACATATTTTCTTCATTTATGTGTTGGGCTTTTTGTAGAGAAATATTAAAAAAATAAGTTGATCTCTTACCATTCGAGTACAACGAGTGGGGCTTCTCTTCGGTGATTTCAACGAAGTGTGTAAGGCCCCAGGCCTTAATTAAGTGGATTGTTGCTAATTGATAGTGTTAGGGGTAACTAATTGGGTTCAATGGTCTAACATGTAAGGATTAGTGGGGAGGTTAACTTTAATGAATTCCGGGATTATTCGAGTACGTTTGAGAGTAGTGGAGGTGTTTCGTAATTTAGACAACTAGGAGGGATTAGGTGTGAAGGAAGTTATTAGAATGGGGTGGATTGGGTAGTTCTCATCATACATGGCATTTCATGTTTTAGACCAATCATGACCCATGGCCCAAGACCCACCTAGCAGACCATTACCAAATGGCCCAAAGAGCTTCTTGTAAGTTCCGAAAAACCTTAGGCAATATTTGTAAATCCCTAAACTATCTCTACAATACTCTAAAACTCCCTTTTTTCATTTTCTCATCTTCCCTCTTCTCCTTTCTTCTCTATTTTCTACTACTACTCCATCACGAGGCCCAAGCTCCCCAAAGGCTCCCAAGCTATTCCCCGAAGGACTTCCAAGCTTCCAAGGCCTTCTCCATCATCTTATTTATCATCTCCTTTCCCATTACCCTTTCTAGGTAAGCTACCCACTTCCAATCATTATGTAGTTTCATTGTTCGCCTTTAAGGTCATGCATTCATGATTTGGGTATGTTTTTCCTTCCATTTGGCATGTAAGGTGTGCTTTTAGGTTGGCTATAGTGAGGTGGTGTGGATTGTGGAACTCAACAATTGAAAAAACCTAGGCACCAAGCAAAATGGGTTTTTGTGCAATCAAGCCAAGGCAAGTGAATAAGTGTTAATGACATGATTCTTATGCTAAATGTTTGATTTTAACTAAATCTAACTATTTATTCATGAGAAAGACCCATTTCAAGCTCATTAGCATGTTATTGTTAGTAGTAGAGGGTTTTATGCTTATTAATGGTGGTTGGTAGAATGACTCTTAAAAATGGTGAATGATGCATTAAATGGAGACCCATAAGTTGTGGTAGAAGACCCAGGAAAGATGGGGGAATTTGCTCCCCTGAAATCCACCCTGAAGCCTTGCGGATTCAGTCTCTAGAAGGTCACGGTCAACCCTGGGGCTAACCATGGACTACTTTACGGTTAGCTCTCAGCGAACCGTGGAGGTCCCACGGCCAACCATGGAAGGGCCACAGCTGACCGTGAGACCTTCTGTCTTGCGGATACTGTAGAACTTAAGACAAACTTCTGTTATGTTTCTTTCTACGGTGAGCTCACCGTAAGACCCCACAGTTGATCGTGAACCGTGGACTCACGTTCCAGAATTTATTTCTGGGAGCTTTGGGACCTTTACCCTCATACTCATACTCATGACCTCTAACCTAGGTAATTAATGAATATGATTCGGACCATTAGTAAGGAGATGGTTGAGCTTGATGTCTCTTTATGGGTTGTGCGGTTACGCAAGTGGGGCCCATATTAGACTATGGGTGTAGGCTAATACCGGGATGCCAGTAACTTCGGAGGCACCAAAATGATAACACAAAGCGTCTCGAGCTCGTGAACCCATGCTAATAGACCGTGTAGGCATTACATGTAAGGGCAACCCTAACCGGCCAACCCAGTGTTGGTCTAGTGTTTACCCCTTTAACTCTAACAATAGTTTCCGAATAGATTAGAATTAGTTAGTGCTTCCGCATATTACATGATGCATACATGTATCCACTCCGTTTGTTGGTTCTTTTATTATTCATTATGCGTAGTGATTATACATATGGTTGTGGTTGTGGTTGTGGTTGTGGTTGTGGGTGGGTTATTATACTTGGGTTGCCATGCTAGGGGAAACCCAATGAGAGGTGTTCCGAACTAGGAGATGGGCATTGGGAACTACTCAGTGGTGATCATGGTTGTGTTCAGTGAAACATGAGAGTGGAGTAGTTCCCTGTTACTTCACTCTATTGTCCTTTGGTGGTGATACCCAATGAGAGATAGCCGGATACTATGTGGGTGCACATGTGACCTTTGATCCCTTAGAGTCGGGCACCACTAGGTTGGTTTATCCTCCCATGACTAGGGCGTCTGGCCATAGGTAGGATTATTGCATGCATTAGTATATTGACCGTCTACAAATCGGGAGGTGGGCATACGCCATCAAGCCCAACGTGCATCACATGATTGGATGTGCAGTTGGTAGTGACCAAGTTCACCTGGGTTGCGTTTATTTGAGCGGGTTCTCCCATGTTTCTGAGCGGGTTTAGTCATGCATTTGGCCTAAGCCTAAGTGTTATGCCCATTGTTAGCAGGTGGAGCAAGGATTGTATCTTTTTGTGATTCATGTGGTTTCTTACTATTCTCATGCTTATTGACTAGTTTTCCAATTATTGTTACTCGAATGATCTTTAACGTCCTAATTCTTTATTGATGCATATGATATTGTTACTCACACTTATTTGCCTATCAGATTTTCGTATTCTAATGATGCTATATTTGGTGCCTAGGTACCGATGCCCGAGCCAGGCTAGAGGGTAAGGTGATAACGGAGGTTCCGCTGGATGGCAGACATTATGAGTGGAGTGCCGACGAAGTAATCTGAGGACGTCCCAGCTAGCGTCGGAAGGCCTTTCATTACCCCATACTTATATTTCATTTCACACCATGGATGTGTATTTTTTGCCATGGGTTTACTGTTGGCCGTAAAGTTAACACTAAGAGCATGTTTGTGTAACACTTTTCCTTGAAAAAGTTGACGGTTTTCTGCGGAAAACCCATTTTTTCGGCGTTTGGTGCGGACCAATTCCGCAGAAACGCTTTCTTACCTCGTCAATATTTTCCTTGATAATGGTGGAATGGGTTTCGTATGGGGAGTATAGAAAATGGATTTCCTCGGAAAACTTCTCCCTCTTTTCCTCACTCGTCCATTTCAACCCAAAACCCTACAACTCTTTCATTTTTTATTTCTTTAAATAAATTATTATTTGATGTTGAATAAATAATATACATGATATGTTATTTTTCTTCAAAATATTATTTCACCAAATGAGAAAATTTGATTTTCTATAAGGAATCCACAGCCGCACCAAACAACATTAACACCAATTCAATGAGGATTTTTTTTTTTTTTTGCACCAAACATGAATTTCTAAATTCTACGGAAATCTTTTTCCGAGATTTTCATTTCTATAGAATTTGCTGACGTGGCAATTTCCCCTTTCCACGGAAAGAGTGTGTACACAAACGTGCTCTAAGACACTTTGTAACTTTGTTTGAATTTATACACTTTTGATACTACTTCTACTCTACCATTATGTGTCGTGTTATATTACAATCTACGTGGATTGCATGAGTTCATGTTTCCGCATTTGATTACGATGATTGATAATCAATCGTAACCTCATAGCGGACTTCGATCCACCCGGAAATGGAGCCACATTTGCAGTTGGAGAGAATTTTTACTTCACCTCGGTATGAACTATGTAGATCGAGTATCTGCATATCAAAGCAAAAGATGCATGCAATTTGAAAGATAAAACTTTCGCAGAACATAAGATGCATATTCAATATTTATCAAAAGGAAATCTGCATATTAAATTCAATTTCGAATTTCAAGTGCTTTTGCATCAGCTATTACTTCTCATCACCATTCACCTTACTGAAAGGGTAGTATTGTTATCTACTCACCAAACCAAAACAAAGAAGTACTAATGAGCAAAGAGACTTTCATGTGAGGTCAAACATGTTAATTAATCAAAGAAGAGCCTTTCCAGCATCTTGTCCTACAAGAACATAATCCACAGCACCAGCTACTTCCATTCCTCTTGCTTTAGTTACAGCCACTGTTGCAGCCTTGACAATTTCCTTTGATGTACCATTGATCACAACCTCTTCCCCACAACAGAAAAACCCAGAGGATAGGCAAGAGAGAGAGAGAGAGAGAGAGAGAGAGATAAAACAAAACCTCAGATTCTTAAAAAGAAAAATATAAGGTACTTTGCTCCAAGTACCATTATATAAAGAGAATGTTTCTATAAGGAGTTCAAATTAAAAGTGTAAAAGAATAAGTGGGGTACCTTAATATTGTTTTGGGAGGGTTGAAATGAGCAATAAATAAGAGCTTTGACATTGGTTTCTAGATTACATTTTGGATTTCTGTGCTAGCCCAAACCCTGCCAGATTATCAGACCCAACAGGGAATTAAAGTACATCAAACTCATCCTTAAATGAATCTAACAAATGGGAATTAGAATGAAGTGTTTGCTGTAGGGTTCAACAAAATAAGCAACTCTGATCATTCTAGATTTAATCAAGACACAACAAAAAAGCAACCAAAGAAACAGTAAGTCCAACTCTGTTCTGTCCAAGGTCTTCATGCATTTTGCTGACCGAATGGTGTGCAATCATGGATTAAAACACCGTGCATTCAGATTTCCAAGATGAAACCAGTATCATGTGCAACAATAGCATTTATATTAGGCGACGAAAGAATACATCAGATCCACAACTGATCACATATAATCTAGGAAGTTAAAACATAAACAACCAAAATAGTATTTGAAAAGAAAAACTTTTTTTTAATTCCAATTGCTGCATGATAAATGGTTTTTGATGGCTGTGAACAACTCTCATCATAATAGAATCAGTTTGTTGATAAAGAACTAGATGACCCATTTGAATATTCCTATAATCATTGCTTTGTTAAGAACTTCTCATGAAACTCTACTATGACAGCATGTAGTAATTCATATCTCCCATCTAGACATCTCTAATGGAGGTGGCATTTTTACAAGCACCTGAATGGGTAATTCAAAGACCTGGATACTTAAATTTGTCAAATAGAATAAAGCTCATCGCAAAATTATCAGAAAAAAAAAAGATTGAATAGCTTTGTCAAATAGAATAAAGCTCATCTTCATGAAACGAATGCAGCAAAGAAGCAATGGAGATGTTTCCTTTGCAGCATCAGTTCAATTCTTTCTTTCAAAAAAAGATTGTGATTCCAACCCAGAATTCAAATTAAATCCTAATCCCCAATTTTACCCAAATCCCAAACTCAACAAATTCTACAAGACAACCCAAAAAAGAAGATCATACATCCAAAATACTCATTAGAATGAAGAACCCACTTTCCAACACACAAAAGGAGAAACACTTAACCGAAAAAACAAACCCTGAATCTATTGAAAGATTGCATCTTTATTGATCGTGTTCGTACAAACAACGCAAAACTCACAGAAGAAAACTTGGGGGATCCCAGAAAATCCAAAAGAATTCAAGGAACGGGTTTTCTTCCCTTTTCCTTTACCTCATCATCATCGCTGTCGAGGGGAGCTTGGGATCGAGAGGTGCCGCAGAAAAATGGTGCAAACCCGCGTTGCCTTCGGTCGAGTCGGGGTCACGATGGGTGCGACCCCAATCGACTGCTGCCCGAACCCATGTCAAGGTCGATCGATCAAGAGAGAAAGATACAGAGCTGTTGGTCTTCTTATATGTAGAGGGAGACGAAGAAGATGAGAAAAGAAGATCTGGACGGGCAAAACAAGATTCAACACAAAATCAAGCAAAACAAAACCCCAAAAATTCGTAAAGAAAGATGAGAAAGAAGAGAAATCAGAAAGAACAGATCCGACAAAGGACCAAGGATGAAACTCACCTGAATGCTGTGGATCGAGATGAATCGCCAAACCCTAGATCGAGATCGGGATGGAGATGAAGAGAGAACGTTGCAGGAGATGAATCGAGCGGAGAGTAGAGGAGGGTGCAGGAGTAGAATAGATTTTTATCCCGGGAAACCGAAGTGCTATGGGTTGAAGTGGAATTGGATCCACGTGGGCCGACCAGTCTACTTCATATGTCGGGCCGGATCGATCCAAACAGCAGTGAGTTGAAATTTAAGACCGTTGTGGCTCACTTAGCTTCACTTCATTTTATTACTAGGCTATCCAAACAGGCCCTTAGGATCCAGACTAACCTTGGGGGCGTGACGACTGCGATGGAGCATGGATGAACATGATGGTGGTGACGACGAAGATGATCGCCAGATAAAAATGTAATGCGACGTTGGTGAGGTCGAAGGTAGCAGATGTGCCCAACCTCGAGGTCCTATGAATTAGGCTTGTGATGGATTCAGTTGGGATTGTTAGGTTGCGCGGCTAAGAGAAATTGGAGCAGGGTTTGTTCGGCCATTGAGGATTACAATCGATGATGGTTGATTAAGGGATTTGGATGTAAAAGGTGGTTTGACTCGTGAGGTTTGGGATTTTTTGGCATTCTAATTTGGGAATTTAGGAAAGACTGTACTCTAGACGTTGGTGATTAGGGTCTTGTATTAGGGTTGGTCGAACTTGGGTTTGGATTTTGGCAGGGACGATAGTTTTGTCAAGGCTTGGCATAGTTTTGTCAAGGCTTGGCTTATGGATTTAGGGCTTTTAGGCATTCTGTGATGGTTGGGGGGGTCTGGGAATGAAGATGGGATAAACGAATATGAGGAAGACAAAATACTTGAAAAACCGATAGTTCGAATATGAGGTGATTAATCTTCAGTTCTAATGCCAAATAATGCGGAACGGAGGAGAAACGCAGGGCAGGCAATGATAGAGGGATAGGAGGAAAAAAAAAGGGCACAAAAGAACTCAAAGAAAACTTGAAGAAGAACCCAAAGCATTAATATTTTTGTTAATCATCAACCATTAGGAGCCAACCATGCTTTACATCACTTATATAGGAAAATAGAAAACCTAGAACTAATTTAAAACCATCCAAACATATTGATGATCATGATTAAAACATCTGACTAAACAATTTAGAACATAATTAAACTCCAAATAACATAAAATAAATGGACTGGTATGTGGGTTGGGCGCATTAGACGGTCGAGATAGATGGGTTAACCCATTGGCTTCTGTCCTGCATCACTGCATGACAAAATAGTGTGATCATTCAAATTAACATTAACAATTTGCATGAAGGTGGAATCACAAGGCTGTTGTTGTGGATAAGTAGACTCACAAGGCGGACGGAGTAAACACAATTGGGGCTCAGTTATAGGCAGGATAAATTTGACAAAAACATCCCCCTGAATGAAAAAAATTAAAATCTTTTGCACAACATAAGATGCAAAACTTACGTAACAACTATTTATTAAGCATTAACTCAAATATTAGGCAATCAGCCCATCTCAGAACAAACTTCAAAAGGTTACTGTTTTGAAAACTAAGAGAAACAGGACGAACATAAGAAGGCTAAAAACTATATATCCACGATTTTTTAGCATCTCTTGTAACCACGAAGTCTTAACCCCCTTCTTTCATCTGCAATGTGCTTTTCTCCATCAGCCCTACTTGCTGGGGTAATCAGCTGGTCCGTCATCCTCGTAGTTTCCCTCCAATGGCTCATTCTGATCAAATGAACCCACATTCATGCCCCCTCGGTTACTTGTGTAAGGCTGCTCATTGCTTCCATAGCCCATTCCCCCGCTTGCACCGAAGCTGCTGTTGTTGCCACCAGTGGCATAATTATCACTACCGCCGCCGCTGGCGGCACCATAATTTCCACCACCGCCAGCGGTGACACCATAATGTCCTCCGCCATAGCTGCCGCCACTGCCACCAGTACCAAAGCCATCACCACCATAATTGCCACTGCTGCCACTACCATAGCTGCCACCACTAGCACCACCGCTTCCATAATTATTACCACCGTAGGCTGCTGCGCCGCCACCACCAAAGCCACCAGCACCGCCGCCACTGCTATAGCTACCACCACCACCTCCACTGCCATAACTGCCACCACCAGCAGCATAGTTCGATCCCTCACCACCATAGCCTCCGCCATAGCCGCCGCCGCCACCATAACCGCCGCCGCTGCCACCATAACCGCCGCCGCCGCCACCATAACTGCCACCATAGCCGCCGCCGCCGCCATAACTCCCACCACCACCACTGAATCCACCTGACCTATCCGTTGCATAGTTCACTCTTACCATCCTGCCATGTAAGTCCTGAAGGAAGATTTGCACCTAGTCAGACTTACTGGAACTGAAAGTATAGGCAGATGGGAAAAATGCAAGCCAATTCATTTCACCTACAAATGAAAACTCAATATTTAGCATGATCCTAGTTCTTCATTGCTATGGAGAAAAAATATAAATATTCCAAACATTACTGATTTAAAGGATTTTGACATGACACTAGGTTTGAAAATAGCTATTAAACTATCCAAGTATCCCAAGTTTCTGGTTCCACATAAAGTGGGCACGGAAGCTATATTTGGATCCAAATCCAGATCCATATCCAAATCCAAGTATGTTCCAACCTGAGGACGCAGATCCACAACAATTACATCCACATATTAAAGATGGATGAAATCATCTTCATTCCTCCACATCCCCAAAATGATTAAGATCTTAAAAGTTCAGAGCAACCCTACCTTTCCATCCATTCCAGTGATTGCAGCAGATGCTTCCTCACTAGAAGTGAAACTAATAAAGCCAAATCCTCTAGACCTGCCCGTCTCACGGTCCATTATAACTCTCGCTGCATTGAAGCACAATTTTAAATCATGGTTCTGCTGAAAAATGTGTTGATAGGGAGAGAGTAAAGTATAGCATACCTTCAATGACTTCACCATAACTACTGAATGCTTCCCTCAAACTTTGATCATCGGTATTGTATGAGAGTCCTGAAACATAGAACAAATAGACATTTTGCTTTACTACTTTCTTCTCTGCTGACATTCTGATTTGCTAGAAAGAAGACAGATCAAAATTTCTAAAGGAAAACAGGGTGCACCTCCGATAAAGACTTTGGAAGATGACATCCATCGTGTTGCTTGGTAAATTGATGGACTGGATGCAGATAATTCTGATTTAAAATGCCCAGTCACAGTTTGTCTTAGTAGATTCCCAAACTTACTAGTGAAAGCCATTGTCCAGAATCTGCATGGACCAAAAAAATAAGCACTAAAATAGTATATTCATCTGTTATAAAAAAAAAAAGTAGATTCATCTCACCCATCAGCCTTAAGCATATAAACTAAAATAGCAATAAACAGTAAAAATAGTAAAATACCCAGAAATTTATTAAAGAAAAAAAAAACATTGGCAAAAGCCTCGATAAAAATGAACAATCCATCACACCACAATTGCAAACCCAAAAAGAATTATTATCCAGAAATCATTCACCAAAAAGAAATAAGCACTCAATCAAATGTGATATATACAAAAAAAAAAAAAAAAAAAAAGAAGTGGCAGAAAACCTAGCACTCACCCTAAATTTCATCTGCCTATGACACACAGAAGCAATGAGGCAAAAATGAATAAGATTTTTTTTTACATCAAACCTTTTGTATTGATTAAAGGAATATACTAAAACAGAAATTTGCCAAAAATACACATCAGCATGCAATAAGGCAACCACAAGGCACAAGCTGTACTCAATCTGATTTGCATTCTCAACAATATCAATAGAATCTCGAGGAACACAAAGAACTACAGCTTCCAGTTAATTCATCATGTTGTCCAACCATCCATCCAGCAAGCCTCCAAGAATATCCTATCTCAAACCATAAAATCTCATTTATCAAAATATTAAAAAAAAAAACCCTATTAAAGTATGAAAAACTTAGAACATTGCTTTGAGGGCTGCCAATAGAATATTATAAATTTATAATTAGCATCCACTACTGATTCAGGACAGACCCAGGGGCCAGGACTCATACGTCAACCAACCATTTGGGCACAACCCATTCAATTCAAGTCTTATTTAGAGTTATTTTATTCTAAGTCGTGTTTTTAAATGATTTATTTCTTTTAAATTAGATTTTTTAGACCTGGCCATCAATATGTTTGGATGGTCCAAATTAGTTCTAAGGTTATTTCTTTTCCTATATAATGATGTAAAGTCCACTTGGGCTCATTAGACATGATTAATGAAAAGAGATTTCGAGTATTTTGCTCTGGCCACTAGAGATGTTCACATTGACCCGTGACCCGTTACCCAACCCGGTACCCGGTGTCTCAACGGGTTACCGGGTCAGACAATCATCCCAAATTAACGGGTCGGGTCATGTAACTATTTAGCCACCCAGGTACCGGGTTTTAACAATATGTTAGCGGGTTGACCCGGTACCCGTTAACATATTACTATTTTTTTTAAGAAAAATATATGATATTGAATATTATTGATATTATTTAATAGTTTAATTAAATATGTTAGATACTTTGATTCATTGATTGTTAGTAATACATTACTAGCTGAAATGGATTGATCATTGATCAATGATCACCTCACTTGATCAGCATTCATCAATCATATAATCATATTCATCAATCATCACTTCATCAGATAATGAGCTCTATATTCAATTATTCATTGTATATTTGTATATTTATATAATTGTAATGTATCATGTATGAGTATGACACTATGAGTCTATGACTATGGGTCTATGTCTATGAGTCTATGACTTATCAAGTTATCACTTATATAGTTATATACTTATATTTATCAATTATCAGTAATTTCATCTGTTTATGAGTCTTGTTGTACTATTTGTAAATTGTAAATTTTTAAGTTTGTATATTGTTATTTATGAATTAGGGTTTATTTAACATTTGAACTTTATTTTTAAGCATTATTTAAAGTATTTTTATAAATAAAATTACAAAAACATCAAATGACCCGTTTGACCCGAAACCCGGCTGACCCGATACCCGTTAACCCGATACCCGTTAAGCATCTTAATCACCGGGTCAAGGACCCTTGCCAAAATCATCGGGTCAGGTCGGGTATAACCCGATAACCCGGAACCCGACCCGATGAACACCTCTACTAGCCACCATAAGACATGTGTGTCCTGGCCCTGTCTATGGCGTATCCTAGCCGTATCCATGCCGTGTCTGGGCATCATAGTTTCCAACCACCCTAGGGTTGTCATCCGACCACAAATCTTACAATGGATAAATCAAGTTGGACTCAGATCACAAAGCTAGAGGTCCTGAATTGGATGGGATTTGATACACAACCTATTTAAATGGTCCCATCCAAATCCAAATCACTCAAGTGAGCTCATTTAACAGACACGTACATATAGAATGCATGTAAGACAATATCATTTTACAATATATTATTATTATAGCAGCCAGGCTCAGGCTTAGGTTTACCCACATGCAATTCAGGCAAGGCTTCTGCTAGGCAAACACCTGGTCCAGCCTGGCACCTCCCACTAAATTAACCTTTAGGCAACTGAAAACCTAAAACACTATTATTTATTCATTGTTAACCAACAAGCCCATCATGGTCTAAAATATTGAGACTGTACTGCCAACACGAGAATCCCATAGGAAGAAACCTTGCAGTCAAGATTTTAGAAGGGGAAAAAAAACCAATATAGTTATTTTAGCACAAACTTACCTACAGAATCTCCATCAACAAATCACACACAAAGCTAATGCAATCGACCCAGTAGCACAAAGCTTGTAAGTGAATTAAAAAAATAATAATAATAAAATCATGAAAACCCAGAACCTAGAAATCAAAATTGGTCAGCCTAAACCATCTCATTTTTTTTTTTCCTCAGAGAAGGAATCCAGACAAACAACTCAGCTCTTAAATCCCCTTGTAAAAGAGAACTCCACTGCCAGAACTCAGATTACAAAAGTCCCAGTCTACCTTCAAGCCAATCAAATCATTTCAAAACCCATGGAAACCAGAACATAGAACAAGTAAAAACCAGCAGATTCTTCAGAACAAATGGAATCTAGAGGCCTCTATACTTAATACATCTTAGAATGTATGTGTGTGTATATATATATATATATAGAGAGAGAGAGAGAGAGTAATCAGGATGCATATATATATATATATAGAGAGAGAGAGAGAGACTATTGATCTTCAGCAAAATCAAAACCCTAGAAACCAGAATCATTTCTACAAAAGCGGAGATTCTGGAGAGCTCAGCTCTGCTGAAAGTAGAGATCGTATAAAAAATGGAAGCATCGATATCAGCTAGAATAATCAAGATTCATAGACAATGAAGAAAAAACCCTAGAAATGAAACATGGAATTAGGGTTTTGCAGATGGCGGAAGAGAAATCGCACCTTCTAGAGAGGCTCTTCGAAATGCTTCTTTTTCTTTCCTCGCTTCAACAAAAACCCTGGGTTTGAACGGAAGGGTTTAGAGAGCTTTAGATGGGTTATTTATTGGAAGGTACGAAAGGATCTGATCCGTCCGTTTTGGAAGGGTCTCATCACTGCCGTTGGAGTCAAATTGAAGGGATTATTAACGAGGGATTATGTCATCCTAGGCCCAAAGGTCTCATGTGTTAGCCCGGTGAACTGCCCTACAAGGGCCTTTTTGGTAAGTGGAGTATGGTGAAGGATCAAATTAAGAGACATTTGAAGGGATGGTCTTTTTGTTTTTCACTATAATGAGAATGTAAAAGATGATTTTTGGTCGTTTAGTTGTATGGAAAAATAAAAAAAATTAGAGGTGTTTTTTTTTTCTTTTTCTACAACGGAAGGTGTCTCAGCCTTTTGGGCTGGACTAATCCCTACCGGCCCAAAAGAGGGCCGGGTAAATCCCATATGCCCTAATGTGGTAGCGCAATTTCGGACCCTCAGCCTTCGAGAGCAAACCGTGATCCTATGCCAATTGAGCTACCCCTTTTGATTAAAATATTGTGTGTTTTTGAAATATGGTAATTTTGATTTGATCCATTTCTTTTTATTGTTGTTTAAAATGACCAGTCACCGTACTTAACTAGTAAAGTGAATTTGCCAAATAGGCCAGTGGTTTGTTTGGATCACAAAGAATGAGGGAAAAAGAGTTGGGTGTGATTTGTAGGGCTGTCACGGTTTGGTTAACTATTTATTTTGGAAAAACCGTAAACCGAACAGTATTTGACTGTTTTTTGTTTTTAAAAACCTTAATCGTAACCATATCATAAAAATCCGTTAAAAACCAAATTGCGGTTGATAGTGTTAGACGGTTCGGTTACGGTTAATTGTCACTTAAAAAAAATCTATATTTGCCCTTTTGACTCTATATGCAGAATAACACTATTATTTTTCACATACCAAACAAAACAACACTATTATCATTCTTTACGAAAATAAACACAACTAAAAGTCTAAAATGATACTGCAAAACATCTAGGCCCTTTATTTTTTTTATATTAGTGTTACGGTTCGGGTAACAGTGTGTTTTGGAAAAACGGTTAACCGGACCGTATTTTATATTTCGGTAAATAACCATGAATTGAGACTGAAAATCATAACCGAACCGTGAAGCACATTTTTTGGATTTTAATAACCATAACTGTAACCGAACCGTGAAACACGATTATTAACCATCGGTTCAGTTAGGTTCGGTCGGTTAGAAGATTTTTTTATTTTTTGATTTTTTTTTACAATCCCAGTGATTTGCATATGGCCATTCAAATATTAATATTTTTTTATATAATAAATAAATTTTAAGGGCACGTTTGGCAATCATTCTCAGCAAAGATTGCTGTAGTTTTTCTTGCGTTGAAGGAAAACCCATGTTTATTTAAGCATGATTTGAGAAGAGAGTGAATCAATGCATTGTCAAATGACAACTTTTTTGAGATTCCCCATTTCCCAACCTCACCCATTTGACCCGTGCTTTCTTTCCTCGCTCCCACGGTTTTATAGAGCTACATTGAAAAAAAGATCTTTTATAAATGATCATTTTTATCAAGTTTCATTTTCCTGGGACTCCTATTAATCATGCTTAAAATACCAAAAACGGGTAAGATACCAAAAATCAGTCGTTGATTCACATGGGTTTGGAGATATTTCTTAAAAAAGTCCAAACCAAAACATCACGGTTTTTGGATTTATGTAGGCCCTATTTTCACAATCCTAACCGTCCACCCTCTTAAAGAAGGTCTAAAACAGCTAGGTTGCAAGTTTGGGGGTCGTTTCATCATGGATCATTAAAAAATCGAAAAAAAAAATCCACACCATTGATATGCTATAGTGTAAAAAAAAAAAAAAAAAGAGTTTTGTACGCAATTCATATTTCTTTCTCTTTTCCCCTAAATAATGATCCAAACCGTTAATCATCTTTAAAGGATTAAAAGCAGCCAGCATCTCAATTGTCAGTTGTAGATTCATCATATCTTGAGATATTTGCAAGAAAGTCCAAACCTTTCAAACTAAAATTTTGATTTCTTTGCGCCCCATTTTGCATGATCCGGACCGTTCATCAACCTTTGGAGTCCAAAAATGGTTGGGAGCTTGGAAGTTTAAGTCTTTATGCATCATGGATTGTAAGAAATTTGCGAAAAACATATAACCATTGGATGACAGAGTGCATATAATAGATTCCAACATGGAATGCAAGGATTCCTTCCCTTATAAATCCTCGGTGAGCATTGGTTCCAACCGAGATGAAGGAATCCTTTGAATAGAGGTAGAGGTTGCAGGGCCTAGCAAGGATGGTTGCCAACCATGCCCTAAAAAAATGAGATGAATTCAGGTCAATGTGCAATCACAGTTTTTCTTCATGTTGTGTCACTTACTTTTCTCTGTATTTATTATCTTTTTTCATGTAATTTTTACAACTGTGTGTACAAATATGCAACATGCACTCTGCTGCCCCATTTGTGATCTTGTGTGATTTTCTTTTGGCTGGTACCATCTTGTTTCTGTTCACTGCAACTGTGAGTATCTTGTTGATGAGTACTGATTTTGTCTTGGCTGTGTAGAATTGGTGTCTTCTATATGCTTTGATATGACTTCCATGTGTTATCATGATTTTGGAGTTCACCATGATCCTCTATCATAGATGTGATGAATCTCTTGCAGATTTGCTGAGTGATGACTTGGTTGGTGAGTTGAATGGTGGGCTGGATTTAAACAAAGAATCATTGTTGTTAATTTACACTTGGTTGAGGCAACTACATGCAACAAATAAAATTAACTAGATACATTATCAATACGAGAGAACTTTGAAGGGCCAAGCTCTTGTATGTTACTCTTCACATCAGATGCCTGCAAGTCCTACGCGAACACATTGGAAAGATGAGATGGAAGATGGCTGAAGATGGTGAATAATGGATGAGCTCATTTAGCAATTGCATCAGCCATAATATTGGCTAAACGCTTCTAGAAATAAGCCTTCCAATTCTTAATATTTTCAAGACATTTAGTTATATTCTTCCAATAGATCATCAATTCTCATGAAAAGGTTACTTCATTCAAATTCAACTGCTAAAGGATTGCCAAAGTGAATTTTGACTGTGTACCTATAGATAATGGATCCATCATCCTTTTGAGCAACACCCCTGACTGATACTTGCAACTTGATTAACTAGATCTACATATCCATCAAAATTAAGTTTCACATAGCACTTAGGAGTACATGTCCAATGATCCAAAAACTTCCCATGATTTGTGGGCAAATATTATTAAGATTTTGGACAATGTATCATTCATGAATCATGTTCAAGGTTTTTATGAAACACTGATTTTGGATCAAGGGGTTGGTTCAAGAAGATATAATGGCTCTTAGCTTTTCAAATGTACTAAGAAACTACAAGTCTGAGACATGAATTAGACTAAGTTGTTGACCAGAACCACTCTCCCAAAGTACAATTAGTACCAAAAAGACAATTCAAAAGTATAATTAGTAAAGAGATGATCTGGGGTTTCTGTATGCAATCTACAACACACAGACTGAAGAGACATTGTTCATAAACTGGAAAGACTGTCTCCAGTATTTAGCTGGTCCATTAAAGATCTCCAAAAGAAGGATTCAATCTTTGAGGGGATGTTAAGTTTCCATAAAGGGGACCAAGGGAGGTGAGGACCTATAAGAGGTTGGTCAATAGCTCGGTGGATGGCCTTAAGAGTGTATTTACCCATTGGCTCCAACTTCCAACAAGGGTAATCCCTAAATCTCAGTAATTTGGTTGATTATAACTTGGTTTCACAGACTCCAACGGTTAGAAAAGGAGAAAACTTACAGAAAGAAGATTAGAGGGAGAAAAGAGAGACAGGATTTTCTATTATCTCAAGTATGTATACAAGTACAAGGGAGGAGGTTTATTTATAGGCAAAGCCACCTCATAATTTAAGAAACCTAATCACAATAGAATTCTAACCCTAACTCATCTCATGTGGGCATCCACCATGATCCATATCTCATAACACCAACTTCTATTTGTCCCATTCCAGACCTTGAAATGAGAGGGTCAGGAGTTCTTACACTTTTTGTTGGTAGATGAGAAACAACAAAAGGGTGTTTAAGAGTTGAGGTGAGGCAATTTGGGAGAGAGACTAGAGATGGAAACAAGCTACCGAAATTTGATGGATGAAATAAATGGGAATATCATTACCATTCTTGAGAAAACAAGGTGTTTGAAATTGAATGTGTGAAACCCAAAGACAGATGGCTTGAGCTGGGGTCATGAATGGCAAAGAGGGCACACAATCAATTTCCTTACAAGGAGAAAATAGGTGGAGATTGTTAACCAAGTCACTCAGTTACTCAGTCCAACTGAAGACAAATGCCACTGGGTCACTTCAAAGAAACGATGTGATCCTTCCTAACTGAAAAACCTTCACTAACCAGGTAGTAATGTTTCTGCTATTCTGTTAGGAAAATGAATATTCTCCTGAGATGCTCTGGTCTGTCTATATAAAGCCTGTAATGTATTTGTAATGGTTATCTTCTGCAATAAGAAATCTCAAAGCATTCTTTCTCTTCTTCTTCTTTAAGTTTTCTTGGTATCAGAGCTTTCCAAAGGCAACCGCCTTCAAGATCCAATAGCTTCTGCTGTTGATCGAGTTGGTTCTCTTCGAGTTCCAGTCAAGGGCGATCTTAGGATCTGATATGCATTTCTCTTAGCTTCTGGTGCAGATCATTGCTCTTATTCAAGATCAGAAGAATCTAGTCTGTGTCTTCAAGATCGGATCTGGTTTTTCATAGATTTGGTTTTTCATCTTTGAAGGATCAAGATAGATTTGTTTGCTTCAATTCGGTACTTTACAGGTGATCTCTGTCTCTGATCTCTTGTTTGTGATCATTTGTGATCTCTTGTCTGTGATAATTGTGCAAAAGTCTATCTTCTTCTTCTTCATGATGTCTTCTTCATCATTTGCCCTCACAAACCAGACTCCTGCCTTCCTAATCTCTAACATACGAAGCCTAATTTCTGTAAAACTATCCAATACAAATTACCTCTTATGAGATCTTAGTTTCTGCCTGTTCTTCGGGTAAATGGATTAATGGGATTCATTGATGGTAGTTATCCTTGTCCATCTGCATTTCTTGATGGTTCTGATGGAATTCCAACCCAAGAACCCAATCCCAAAGTTGCTGAATGGATTCAACAAGACCAAAATGTCTTGTGTTGGATCAATGCTACATTAACAGAACCAGTTCTAGCTCATGTGGTTCGATTGTCATCTGCACAAGCAGTACGGACTGCATTGGAGGAGATTTGCTTCAACTTCTCACTCACACATTATACAGTTGAAGACTCAACTTCAATCTGTCAAAAAGGGCACCCAGTCCATTACTATTACATACAAAAGATCAAACATCTTTCTGATAGTCTGGCTTCAGCTTCTTCTCCTGTTGATGATGACGACTTAATCATCTATACTCTCAATGGCTTACCATCTTAGTATGGTCCTTTCAAGACCTCCATCAGAACTCGTTCTAGCACTATTTCACTGGAAGAACTCCATGTCTTGCTCTTGTGTGAAGAGATGCATATAGACACTACACTACAACCAATTACAGATTTCTCTTCGCAAGCCAAACAACACTTACAACAGTTACAAATCTGTAGAGTGGACCATTTATTCACATTCTTTCTTTTGATGTATGATATAATATTAACCCAATCAAAAGGAACAAAGCTTAGTGATGATGCTTGCCGCCACCACCTAGTTCTGCAATTGAAATTAGTGAAAGGCAATTCCATCAATTCTACATGCTGATGATAGTCTGGAATGGAGCCCCATTTAAGGGCTCTCATCTTTTATGGCTAAGTGAGACTCATATAAAAATCTCTCAATGGTAATTGGCTTTTTTATTTATTATTCTTAAATTTATTGTTTGAAATAATTTTGTACTTTTAACATATAGTTTTTTATGTAAAAATCCAACAAAGAATCCTGATAAGTTATCAAACAATGCATTCCTAGAATTCAAGTTGAATTGAATTCTCTAACATGAAATTTCAGGAATTGGAATTCAGGGCGTTCCCAATTCTCCACATTTCGGTAAACACAAATTTTACAAATGCTTGCAACCAAATGGGCCCTAAGTTTTTCAAATTTATCCTATGTGGGACTCCATTCGCACACCAAACAAACAGTGCCCATTTCACAGAGCAAGCAATAAGGGAAATCAAAGTGCGTTTTGAAATATTTTGAAGCACAACCAAATCCAACCGAACCAGCTGCTACCCTAACAAACGGATCCATAAGCTTCATTAAACTCTAATGATCCTTATTGGAAAATGGGTCCGAAAACCAAAAGACCCTTTGGTTACAGGAGTTTTTCAGAGCCATATACACCACATATTCCTGAATCCTGATACAACTTTGATGTCAAGCCTTTAGTCATTGGTCACCAAGCAGCTACTTAGTGTCAATAAGCACCACAAAGGACTTCATCTCTTAATATAATATATAAAAAACATCATGAGAATATGTTTAGAATCATCTGTATTTATATTATCTTTGGATGATAAAATTATAGCTTTATTATCACATAAAACACTTAGGGGCTTATTGATCGATTCGACCTCATAAAGCCCTGAGATGGATGGAATGCTTTAACTACATCGCTACTCATAACAAGAAGTTCTGCCTCCACGGTGGAAGAAGCCACCAGTGTTTGCTTCCCACTCTTCCATATGATCGCACAACCCATAAGTGAGAAAATATAGCCAAAAGTGGACACCAAGCTATCAGTGCATCTTGGAAATTCTGAACTTGAAATCCTTTTCCTCTGCAAAAGTACTTTCTAAGCAGCCTTCCATTGATCCATCTCAAGGTCTCTAGTATTCTGTAGATGCTATTTTCATATTAGCATCCAAGAATTCCAGAGACATTCTAACAGGAAAAAAATAAAATAAAAAAATAATCCACATGACAGTGTTTGGCAAAAGATAAGGAGGGCTATAATAAAATTCTACATGCAAGAATTCTTCAAACTCTTGCCATTAAGGAGACCCTGCATGGGTTATAAAATTCTAAAAACAAGACTTCCTCAAAACTCTTTTCATTAAAGAGATCCTACATTTGTGCAACAAGAGGATTCTATTATAGAGAGGAAAACTGTTCTAATTTTTTGTACAATCTATTTTTTTGTTGTTTGGTGCAATGCACATTCTCCTAATAAAAAAGAGGGAAAATGAACTAATTTTCCTCGATAAAGAAGATTTTAAGTTCCTATGGGAAGTGTAAAAGTGCAAGATTGTTATCTTCCATGGAAACAGACATCTGTTGAGCATGGAATCCTCTCGTTGGACAAACAAGTCCTTAATACTTGACACTCCAGGTGTGTGGATTTTAGTTCTCTGGAGAAGAAAATGGATCTCCAAATATGAAAAAAAGACATAGCTATAGGTCCAACATTTGGACAATTGGAATCATTGTAAGTTCAAGTCTGACTTAAAACTGCATCGGCCCATATAAAGTTCGGGCCCAGATTTGGGTCTAAGAGTTCCATACTAGAGGACCCAAACACCAATACGAGACTGTATATTGTACATATGTATATTTGGTGTGTTAAGTAGTATATTATGTTTGTGTTGTGTGTGCGCGCGCATGTGTGCATGTGAGTGAGAGAGAGAGAGTCATGCAAGTGGCTTTCATACTTCTATATAAAGAATTGGATCAACAAAAGCATCAATACAAATGTCAAGGAGCTTTTGAGTACTTGGGGATAAGACTCAAAATAGAATTTTACTATATAATTTCCTCACTCTCTATTCACAAGAAAAGCAATCTCCTGTGCTTGAAATATAACATGAATAATACATATATGAGTGCACAGCAGATTCCAGTTACGATGAGTACCCAGTTGAAGTTAACTGGGTAATCGAAAAATGATGGTGTAAAATTCATTCCGAATACACCTGTTACAACTGCAAAAATCGTAGTCACGAAAGTCGCCGCTGTGAGCATCAATTCGAATTTGATTAGCTGGTTCTGAACATTGTCCTGTTTGTGCACAAGGAAACGAAAGGATCATTTTTATTATGAAGCAAAGGAGAAACAAGAATACAGACTTAAACAGGAGGGTATTATATGATAATTGATCATAAGATACGCATGGGATTCTGAGTCCATGTGTTAAATGTAAGTTTCTCATGAATCAGTTATCCAGACACAGAGATCTGATGGGCGGCATCTAGGAAACCACCACCATCACCTTGTTTTAAACTTTGGCTTCTGTATTTCCAAGGTGTGGCACCTTGGAATCAAATGCTCCAGGAATCAAACATCAGTGCATGGGTTTTCTGAATTTGAACGCGGGCTGCTTCTTGCTCAATAACCATTTTACAGGGTTGATTAGAATGTATGGATCAACGAAACATGGGCCCCCCTTATAATGAAAAAGGCACAACAATATGCATGCATGCAGTACAAGCATCAAACATGTCCTCTTTTTCACCAGTTCTCACCAGTTTAATGTTGATGAAATCTTCAGTGCCATCTATGTATTCTTTGAGCTGTAACACCAAAGCAGAAGCCAATAATCATCAGTCCATGCTATTTTAATAATAATAATAAACATAGATGAAAGCAAAAGAAATGAAGGTAAGATTCAAATTTAAGGAACTAAACAATCATTTTAAGAAAAAAAAAATTTTGATTGATAACATGACTCAAACCCACAACCTTGAGGACATATGCAGGGTATCCTTGGGCCCTGACCATGTGAAATTCTGGTCCATGATTAATTGATCTAGATTATTGACCTGACAGGCTCATGCAGATAGACTGACAAAAAATGACAGAAGAAGCTTAATTTCAATAGACAGACAAAGATAAAGAAGAAGGAAATGCAGAAATGGTCTGCATCATACAGGGAAAATGAAAAATTAGATTATAGGATCTTTCATCCTAAGCAATTTTTTGGCATGGTCTATCTGCAGTAGGCCCATCAGACAGTTCAGGTTACACAAGACTACAATTTTGATAAGATTGTGATAATTTAAGTCCTCTTTAAGTGGTTGTTCTTAAACAGAAATGAACACTTACTGATAGTAATTTGCTGAGAGTATTGTCGATAAAAACAAAATAGGCCTCAAGTAGCATCTCCAGCTCTTGAATGTGTTCACCATTGTTGGATGAACCCTTGGAGCTTCCACGTTTGCTCAAGCTCATTACTCTCGTCATCTTATCCAATTGATGAGATCCGCCAATTGAACTGATTGGCGAAACCGGTGCAGACTTTGGCATTCCAGGGTCAGTGGGAATACAACTTATAAAATATTGGTCGGCAGAAGAATATGCTTCCATTCTCTCTTTCTTTTCTGTCAGATACATCTCAGCCATGTCCCCGTCATCATCCATGAGCTGCTCAATCTCATCGTGGACCTGGACAGAAGATTTAAAAGCTAAGATAGCCCAATGCAAAGGTTATATGCTAAGAAGATATGCAGGGGATAAGTGCCAACCTGGCACATGTTAGAGATCCAGGCTATCCATTAGCAGCAGTGGTGGTGGCAGGACCGGAGGGGGGAGTCCACTCTTAGGAGGGCCACATATGTATGACAAAAATAGATTGTTCCCAATGGTCCATATTCAATATAGATAAGAGGTACACACTGCAATTGAATCTAAAGTGATATTTGGAGCAAAGACTGCTGCACGGGGTCTTATGATTGGCCGATATCTTGAACACTGGTGAGCATCTGCCTCTGAAATCTTCCTCAAATGGTCTTCTCAAGAATATATTCAAGACTGGTTTTAAAACCCCGGCCAAGTCCGAGTAGAATCGGCCAAGTCAATTCAGACTCAGTCCCTAGCGAGTTGAGTCACCCGCAAAATGAGTCTGGCCGAGTCCTATTGATAAAAGGCAGAAGCTGCTATTTTTCCCCCTTTCTCTTGTTGTAAGATGATGTTGGAGGCTTTTGGGGTCCTTTCGCACTGATCTTGGAAGACCAAAACAACATTTCTCTAGAAGATCTAACAATTCAAAGATCGGAGGTAATGTCCATTCAAACTGAATGAAAACCAAATGCAATCACCCGTCATTACTAAAGTTCATTCTAAATAATTAAAATAGATGTGTTTTAGATTCATAGGATATCATTTTTCTATTTTTAAGTTTTTTTTCACTTTTTTTCGGGCTTTGAGGGCAACAGTGTGCAACTTGGGGTGACTCAGCCAACTCGACTCAACTCGAGACCAAGTTTTTAGAACAATTAAGAGGGAATCAAAAGTTTAAGAAGTGTAGATGCTTGACAAAGGTGATGGATGATGGGTTAATGCATACCTTTTGGACTCTACGAGTCAAAGCAAGGAGGTCACTTTTGAGCCGCCGGACATGCTCTAGATTAAGAGTGCTAATGGATGACGTTAGTTCCTCTAGCACAGGAAACACCTCAACTTCTAGTTCTTTTACCTGTTCGGCCGATAAATAAACAGATGGTCGATAGGACTTATTTGATGAATATCAATATCATATAAAAACCAATGTGAAGACAGATATAATAATAATAATAATAATTACGCTGAATTGAATACAGTGATACACTGGAAGAAAGTTTTGAAAACCCAAAATTTTGAGTCAAATGCAAATCCAGTTGATCAACTTAAAGATTTAATCAAACTTGTAATGGTTGTTCATAATTACATAAAAACATATATGGTACAGTATATTTCATTAAAAGTTCTATTCATATATATTTTACTTAGCCTTGTTGTACTCTTTTAGTTATATTATGAGTAAAATATATACTCCTAAATAAAGGCAGGTTGTTCCCCCAAAACTGTCTGCTGCAAGAGAAGCCAGTTGTAGTGACAAGCAAGATTGATAAAGTTCCAAACGAAGTTAGCCTCAGACACTCACAGATGTTTGAAATTTGATTCATTGGCTTGTTTCCTTAACCCACTCAATAGCATTTCGCCACCATTAAGGGTATTTTATTTTTCTCTTTACTAAGTTCTCTCAGTTTAAAACAGGGCAGTAGTGATTCAAACTCTTTGGTGAGTAATGGTATCACTTGATTCACTTCACAAGGATTATTGTCCAAATTTTTTTCTGGGTAACTAGTTGATTTTTTTGGTCCCATTGGAGGGCCTCTTATGTATCTATTTTTTCATTCCTTTATTTAAATTGTTGTTAAAAGAGAAAAAGAGAGAGTCAAAAGAGTCAATCCCAACATTTAAGAATCAATCTGCACGCAGTACTCTCCAAATAATCTAGTATTAAATTTTGACATCTAGACAAATCGCATTTCCCAAATCCCACATTAGCATGGCAAGGACAACATATGTATTGATTGAATACATGAAAAGGCTTGAAACACTATTTTCCCCAAATATCGTCATGCATATGGTATTGTACACAAATATGAGGAACAAGAAAACAACTCCAAATTTCCTGAAAGGAAAAAATGGGGATGGCATCCCTTACGACACTTTAATTTCCATGAGAGAAATTGGTAGGAGTTAGAAGATTAGAGCCACATACATCCAATAACGAAGGATACTGTTAAACCGCATCTTAAAAATATATAAGCAGTAGAGCAAATCAGCATTATTATCTATTGGACACAATGCAACATATCTGGGCACCTTAGCTTATACATACCTGAGTATCAAGAGACATGCATGCAAGTTCCAAAGCCAGCTCCAGTGCCCTGAACTCAAATGGCAAGTCATCTGTACAAACTGTAAGCATTTCATGAAGGGCTTCACTTTCAAAGAACTGGTGACACAAGGAACCATGCAATGTTACCTAGGAGCAGCCTGTTTTTTGGATCATGTCTTATAGTGTTTTAGGGAAAAAATAAAGAGCGCTTGAGTATTTCACATAAACAGAACACAGTTTCAATTCACCGTGTAAACATGCAAAAGTCAAGTATTCTACACAGTGAAAGTGGAATTAGATGACCGTTGACCCAACTTGGATTTTGTACAAGTGGGACTTGTGGTTAGGTGCCCAGCACTTTGACCTTATGGGACCTAAGGATATGCAAATGTCCTGAAAAGCCTCACTGACCATATAGTCCAATTTCTCTTCTCAACATCCCACACTCAAACTAGATGTTTAAGAATGGAATACACAAGTGAAAGTGGAATTATAATATTGATAACCAACTTTGATTTTGTATAAGTGGGAATTGTGGCTGGGTGGCCTGCAATTTACCTTATTGGACCTAATTATGATATGCAAATGTCCTAAAAAGACCCACTGAAGGTTATAATCCTATTTATTCTCTCAACATCCTGCCTTGAAATAAGATGTTCAAGAATGGAATACAGCAACCATCATCATTCAGGTAAAAAGAAGACTGAATGCTGGATGGCCAAAGCCATACGATTTAGAATAGTTTGTATGACAATCTGTTGATGCTAATGCCCATCAAATCAATGGTTTGGATCAGCAGACCATGACCCTGCTTGTACAAATACAAACTGAGTGGCCCAGCAAAATATGAATCATAATGTGGCATATGATCATGTAATCCTTTCCATGTTCCTCTTGCTGAGCTTGTATATCAAAGTACAGGAAAAGCAGTATGAGGAAAAACGGAAGAAAAAAAAAAATGGAAACCACATTTAAGGCCCCATTTGGATGCATGCAATCCTGGTCTTATGGAATTCTGAAGTCCACAAAGTTCTAGAGGATTAGTCTTTTCATGAGAACAGGAGGATTCCTCGGAAGGAGAATAAGTGAAATTCCATGGAATTGTTGTTTGATTTACAATTTGATGGAAAACAATGGATTCCTCAATTTAATAGATGCTACGCATCCAAAGAAGCCCAAAGAGGATACTGAATTTCTAACTTCTTCATTCTAAGATCAAAATCAGTCTCAGGATTGATTCCCACCATTAATTAGGTTTGAAGCAGTTAGAGAAACAGCATTGCACCTAATGTAACTATTTCCAATATCCTTCTGTCCCCATAGACACAGTAGAATGGATGCAAAAATATTGAAATGTGTAATTGGGGGCACCAAGTTTCATGACACAAACCCATTTTCTAGTTGTCAGCCGAGTCATATACACAAAAAGGTGAGATGTCATTACCACTTTGCTCTCTCTGCGTGCAAAGGCGCTTGCACAGTTCCAATTCATACTGTTTCACAGAACTGTCGAGGGAATTCATAAGGATAACCTCATCTGCTGTAATTATGCACCTTATTTGTTCTAGATTGACGACTATAGCCTTCTCCCGGCCTAATATTGTTGAAGGATACACAAACACAGGATCTAAAAGCCTAAGATCTCTAGCAGGAAGATGGCAGCGTCTCATTATAGTGACCTTATCAAGTGCCAGAGTCTGTGAATTCCCATTTCGATCGATCTGGATCCATGACCGACTTCCATGACCTCTCTTCTTCATACCTGAAAACCCCGATCCCCAAAATAGAGGCCTCCAACCTGCATGTAATCTAGTTCCACCATGAAAAGACATTTTAGCCAACAGAATTGTCACATTAATACAAATAACTTTTCCTAGCTCTGTTGAAAATAATTCGAGTGGAAATATAAGTGGGTTAATGGGATAGGGAACTGCTTTGGTCTTGATGTTATTCATAAACATTAAACACTATTTGCATTGTCAGAGAGAAATTCTCACACGTTCACTGACTATTTCACAGAATAGAAAATTGCACACAACCTCCTGAAATCATAGAGAAATTCAAAGCAAGCCACCAATAAAAAAAAAAAAAAATCAAAGCAAGGCTTTGGAATCTGATCCAACAGCACAAAGTTTCAGACTTATTACCAAATAAATAAGTATATAAAAAAAATTAAAATTTACAGTCATTGGGGAAAATCAATCATTTGAAGTGCAGGTGAACCTGTCAATATCTCAATTCTTCTACGTCAGTGAAATCATAGGCCAAATGACAGATTTGAACCCCTCCCAAAAACCCAAATTCTTAACCCATTAAATTCAATTAACACTACTCTCCAAATGATGGCAGATACAACACCCAAAATCCTGATCATTTAGAGGTTTCTATTGAAAAGCACCCATCATAAAAATAACTTTATGCACTAACTGCTTGACAACTAAAACCCCACAAAAAATACACACATCCAACTGGTATTTTTATACTATAAGCCTATAGCTCTTTGGTCAACTTCTACCGCCAAAATGTTAGAAACTAACAACCCATCAACTGGAAAAAGGTATTAGCACCACCTTTTTGTGTAATAAAATGAAATCTGAAGAAGATCAAAATCAACTGCCATTCACAAAACTGCAAACGTCCCAAATTTAATTGATTTCCAAAAACAAAGGCCTAGTTCCCTATGCTTAAGACCAAATCTTTTATCCATCTATCCAAAATAAAAGGAACCCAGAGACTAACATCAAAAACCCAATTTCCAGAAAAACGAACATGCTTAGAACCAATATTTTATCCATCTCAGAAAAAAAAAAAAAGGAAAAAGAAAGAAAGAAAGAAAGCTCAGATATGAAATGCAACTGATCACAGACTGGGGAGCATCAGAATTAACCAATATATATCTAACAAAAATGTAGACATCTCCAATTACATTTGTGACAGTTAATGATTTCTTAAACTAAATCACCCATCACTCTTCATCATATAATCACATAAAATAAGCACAAACCAAAAAGACCGCAAACAAAAGATTGCCTTTGAACCTGCCAAATCCATTGGAACCTTTTTGTGGGGCCCACCTTGATCAATGGCAATCACTGGGGTGCTGGAGAGTTGGAAGATCTTGAAAACAGTCACAAATAGCCCAGAAACACAAAAACGCAAAATCACCCAGAAGAGATTTCACAACACACAACACAAATCACAGAATAACTGCAACAGATTTACATCACAAAGCAAAAACATCCCAGACACAGAAAATTCAAAAAAAAAAAAACCCACAGAAGGGGTTTCCCTACACAAAACACAGATCACAGAAAAACTGGAATAGATCTTCATCACAATCACAAATAGCCTAGAAACAGAAAATGAAAAACATACCCAGAACAGATTTCCTAACATACAGCAAAAACCCAATCTGAAAACATCCAAATAACATTAAAAAAGAGTCAAAATCCGATCGCAAATACCTCACACCTCATGAAATGGGATAAGGGGAAAAAAAAAAAAAAACATACCTTTTTCCCTTTGAGAAGGGTTATATCATCTTGGATTAAAAGTGGTGCAGTTCTGGTGACAAGAGAAAAGAGATTAAGGTCGGAAGCTCATAATCACCCTGTAGAATTAGATGGTGTTGGTTCTGTTTTCAGTTCTTCCACGTGAAAACAAATTTATTATTATTTTTTGCCTTTGATGATGATTTGATTGTGGTGTTTGGATTTTACTTTACTATAATGAAATGAAAAACTGCTGGGTGAGGTAAAAATTAGTAGGGATAGTATGGGCTGGGTTAGATGGGTCGGGTCTCTGCCCCAATCTGCCTCAAAAGGTTGAGTTAAATAGGTTGCCCGCTTTGGTCATGCGGGCTCACTTTAGGGGTGGTTTTGATAGTGTTTTTTCCATATTTCGGGAGGTGTGAACTTATAGATTGTGGCATAAAGTCCACCGAATAGGTTTAGGTTTTGGCTGCTCCACCTATAAAGGTTAGAAACAGAATGGTTGTAGGTGGGAACTAAAGGACCGGGATTGAGACTTGTTTCTAAATAATGATTTCGGTTGCGACTCAGTACCTGTTTTGTTAGTTCCAACTCGGTTTTATAGAAGGACTTGGATCCCGCTCTGGAATCAGGTTCAGCTAGAGGATCAAAATATAGTTTTAAAACTATATTTAACTTTTTTTTTCTTTTTTAATTTATTTTTCTTAAAATAAGGATATCATTCAACTTATACCATTGCATCAAGTGTACTACCTTTGTGATTAAATATAAAAATGTCTCCCAAGAGTTGATTTTGAGTTATAGTTTATAACATTCAAGACTCGTATGCCGGGTCCCAAATCCACAGATCGGAACTTGTATGGACTCTAAACTGGATCCGTTTATCAATCGAAACCTAAATTGGATTCCAGACCTAGATTTGTTTATGAATTGGAACCTAAAATAATTTCCAACCCCATTTTTTTCACTGGTCAAAACCTCTGGATAATTGAAGAATCGGATATTTGTTTGCATCCCAAGCCCCCGCCCTCCCATGTTTATAACTATATATCTTATTATCTTTGATATTTTTTCTCCATGAGGGATTGTGGGTTTAAATCCTCCGATGATGGGAAGTATATAATCTAATTATAATACTTTGACTAAAATAAGTTTTAGTATCAGATGTATACTTCCTAAGTACACAATGGCCCAACCCAACCCGACTAATTACTAATTTCTAGTGTCCTGATTGTGGATTTGGGCGTTGGTTTAGGGCCTATGGGCTCTTCCTAACCATAGTTTCTTAGCCCAGATGTGAAACAGGTTGGACTTAGGCCTGGCCTTATACATGGTTAGAGGCCTGGCAAGACTGACGCATCAAAAGTAATCATATTTTGTGAATTGGCTCAGCCTGGGAGTAACTTTCAATCTCATGGGCTGGGGCTGGGCTGGGGCTGGGACTGGGCCTGAAATTAGCCCAATAAAAATGGACTGAGCCTGGAAAGCTTCTGCCCATGAATATCCTTATGACCCTCTAACCCAACCAGAACCAACTCGTTAACTAAGCGTTCGGCTTTAGATTTTCAACCAAATTAATAAATGAGTCAGTCAGATCAATCTTATTAAATGTGACCTTAGAATGCGTGGCCCAGTGAGCTCACCAAAATTAGGAGGGTTTGTTGTATTAGCTATATATATAAAACATAGGCCTCATCAGATTTTTTTAGTTCTCCCTGAATCAATGCTTTAATAACATTTAATGAGATTGATGTTATCAAATGTAACTTTTTTTTATGCCATGCATCATATATTCCACCATTGTTACTGTAACCAACAAGTATTGTTCTTAATAATAGGACTCTAATGCCAACTTACATGGTGAAAGGTTTTTTTTACTTTTATTTCAGAAAGAATATTACATTGAAGAAACAAGAAGGAATCAGCAATTAGCCATCAAAAGGGAGATGGCCATCAAAATTGATAAGTCTGATAACACAATAAGAACCTAACTTGGACACCTCGAGAATGTCCAAAATAACCAATCTTATAGATCAGTCTTTCCTCCCTTTAATAGCATTCATCACTTCAAGGGCATTTGATGTAAGTCCATGGGGATCCTAACCCTAGAGGGGGGGTGAATAGGGTGAGCTACACTTAATGACTAATTATGACCAATTTTAATTTTTTTACAATTAACTAGTCACATGTGACGATTAACATACATAAAATGCGGAAGCTAAACAAATACAATCACCACAACACAAGATTTATAGTGGTTCGGCCTCAATGCCTACATCCACTACCGGCTTGTGTTCCTCACACCCCACCGGATTTCCACTATTATGCTTTTCAAAAGGCTAAGCAATAACCTCTACAACTATGCTTTTCTAGGCTAAGCAATAACCTTACAATGTGCTTTTATAGGCTAAGCAATAACCTTTACACAATGCTTTTCTTAGGCTAAGCAATAGCCTTAACAATCAAAAAGATTTTTCTCAAAGAAAGTGTCTTTACAAAACACTCTAAGAGATTACAATTTAAGCTCAAAATAATTTGCCTCTAAGATAGGCGGATATGAAAGTGAATAACAAACTCACACAAACACTAAGGATTACAAAGATGAATGCTTATGAGGTGTGTGTGTGAAAACTTCAATCAAGATTAAAATTAAGCTCAATCTATTTTACGCTTAAAGCAATTCAAAAGTTTAATGCTCATAAAAAGATTTGATTGAAGTTATATGCAAATCACTTGAACAACTACAAACTTGTTAATGATATGAAAATCAAAAGATCACAAGTTGAATGTAAATGTTTAAGCCTAATCAAGTGATGCATGTGCTATGCTATGTTGTTTTCAAAAATAAAGGTTTAACTTAAGATTCAAATGAATGAAAACAACAAAGATGATTCAAACAAGTTAATGAAACATGTTTACATAACAAATCAAAGGTTTTAACAAAACATGATTTATAAAGTTTTAACACAAAACTTGGTTTGAATCAAAGTGAGAAATCCATCACAATCTAAAACAAAGATTGAATGAAGGTAATGGATTTAACACATCATAGTTTATATGCTACAAATTATTTACCAATAATTTACTCAAAGCATAAAACATATGATTAATAAAAGTAAAGCTTACTTGATGATTTAACTTAATGATCCAAGCTTTAGCTTTACTAATGACCCCTTAATCTCTCTTAGTTCATCCCCTTTTCCTTGTCTCCAAACACCTCCAAGAAGGCTTAAGAGTTCTAAAATCTTCAACCCTTTTCTCATGGGAATGAACTCATATTTATACTCAAAAAGTGAGTATCAGCGTGTCTTCGGTCGACCCCATACCATCCCCGGTCGACCGAATACAAACGGTCACAAATATGACCATTGGAGAGCCAACGGCCCTCTGCCCGGTCGACCTGCAGTGTGCCAGGTCGACCTGGTCCATGGGCAGGTCGACCTGGTACACTGCAGGTCGACCCTGGGACCAGAATTCCCATTTTTTCTCATACTTTAAAGTGATTTTGAGGGGATTCTTTTGGGCCATTAAATCAAGCATGGAAACATGATTTTAAATCATTCTAAGAGGTTTAAAATCATGAAATATAAAAAGCCTAAAATGATTAAAAAGTTTTAAAACCATAGGCTTGCTTGATTTATAAAACTCTTTTTCAAATTGAATGCATCCAAGATTAAAACCAAAACATGCATGAAACATATGATTTACAAGATTTAAAACAGTGCATGTGTAAATCAAGATTTCAAGAATTTCTAAATCAATGCATGTGTGAAAGTTCATGAGATTAATAAAATGCTAATGCATCCATCAAATTGCAATAAACAAAATCCTAACATTTGAGAGGACCCAAATATTCTTATTTAGCATAAAAACAAAAATGAAGGTTGATTTCCTATCAGTAGTTCAGAAAGCTACATCAGTAAATATTATAATAATATACATCCTTCTCTTCTAAAGGTAGGGATGTAAACGGGTCGGTTCCGGTCCGGGTTCATGGTGGACGCGGACTCAGAACCGTCTCAGGGTCGGCTTCTTGGTTCCGGACCCGGAACCATTAAGGAGAAGGTGGAACCGGACCCGGAACCATAACCATTTATGGTCCAAGTTCAGGTGGAGAATGGAATGAGAAAATTTTAATTTTAAGGAGAGATTTTCAAATATTGAGGTGATGTGTCGGGTCTCGGGTCCACAGGTCCGAACCAATGTGGACCCAGAACTGAACTGGTTTATTGGGAGAGGGAGATATGGAGTTTTATAGGGCCTTCTAATTAATAGTGATGTTGATATTATTGATACTTTTGTAAACTTATTTAGTAGTAATATTGCCACTTTTAGTATGAGACTGAATTCTCTAATCTTACTCACATATATACCATTAAACAAAAAAAACTTTAAGATATCCTCGACATCTTTTTCTAATCTTGGCCTCATCCGGTCATCCCAGTTACTATCATTATCCAAGAGGTCTTTCACAACTAAGTTTGATCTATTACCATCTTCAATGATTTTCTGAGTCTGTCTTCACATGGGATCCAAGTGAAATCTCATATAGAAATCCAGAGCCGGCCCTAGGCTAAAGCCCAGGAAGCCGCCGCTTTAGGCCCCTAATTTTTATCCATTTTTTGGGGCCCCAAATTTCTTTAGCCCATATAATATATAGGTCTGTAAAAAAATAAAAAAAAGACTGCCCAAGACATGAGAAATGGCCCAATTTCTAAACAACCCATTACAAAAGGGCCCTAAATTAATGATTTTGTGTTATATTTAAAAGTAAAAAAATGGAAAAAAGAGTGAAACTTTAGAAATTGAAAAAGATTAAGTTGGCTATTATAGAGTAGTTTTGGATGCCGATTCACTTTCGACTTCGGAGATTAAATACACCATATCTCTCTCTCTCTCTCTCTCTCTCTCTCTCTCTCTCTCTCTCCCTCCTTATTCACAATCAAAACTGGGTCTCCTTATTCCCAATTAAAATTGGATTTTTAGACTGCAAAACCGTTTTCGACTTTTCGTTTATGTGTTTCACCGCTTTGTGCCGACAAATCGGGAAGAGAATCAGGTGATTGAACATTCTCTCATTTCCAAGTTTCAAAGAATATTTTAAAAATGAGCCATTATTTTTTTTATCTGTTCTTTTAATCTTTTTAACTTTTAAGGGGACAAGACAATTGATTAACACTTTTTTTTGTTATATAAAATTTTGTTATATACATAAACTCAATATAAAAATAAAAGGATAAGAAAAGGTACCACTAAGTTTCACCACAATATCAATTGAATCAAATGATCTTTCGCTTATTATGAAGAAAAAAATCAGTTGAATCATCACATTATGAAAATACAAATAATTTGTAGATGGGTTATGTTTGGCAAATTTGTTGATTGTTGTTTATTTAATTTAATGATTTACAGATGCTCTTATGGTGCTAATTGAGTTATTGATGCTGGCCTAGCACTCTATTGTTTCGCAACCTCGGTAATTTTACCTGAATTTGAAGCTTTTGAATTTGGATTAACTATTGGTTCTTGAGTTCTGCATTAGATTGTTTCCTAGAATCATACATCCTAGAAAGTGCCTCTCAAGGCCTGAAAAAAGAAAAAAAAAATGAAAAGTTGATGCATTTATTCAATCTCAATCAGGAGCTTTTGATAAGTTTGTTGTTGTTAAGAAACAAACAGATGATTCGGTTCCAGTTGAAAATTTTGAGGATGAAAAATTTATAGATTCAGTAAATGAAGAGCATGAAAAGACACTTGATGAGGAAATTAATCAGTGGATTAATGAAAATGAAAATGAGAATGAGATGGTTGTCAACATGAAGACCAAAATGTAGAATTTCAGCCTTCAAATGCTGATGATCCGAGTAATTGGGATAAGATGGATCAGAATTTACGAGACTTTTTAGTAGAAAGGGGTCCTAAAAGAAGAGTTGATGATGTCGATTATCCTAAAGATGATCTTAATAGACACTTCTGTTCTACACACTACATCCGGCATTTATCCAATGGAGAGAAACATGATAGAAAGTGGCTTGTATATTCGGATGTTTTGGATAAAGTATTTTATTTTTGTTGTAAAAGAAGAGGGGAACAAGACTTTATTGGCTAATGATGGACTTGGAGATTGGAGAAATATTGGTAAAAGTTTAAAAAGTCATAAAAGTAGTAATGAGCATCTCATGTGCATTAGTAAATGGATTGAATTAGATATAGGATTGCACAAGAATGAAACCATTGATAAAAGCGTGCAAGAACAAATCAATAGAGAGGAAGAACATTGGAAAAGGATGTTGTGAAAGATAATGGCTGTGGTGAAAACACTTGCAAAAAATCGTGGGGACAAGGAGAAGATTTATCAAGAGAGGAATGGAATTTTTTAAATCATAATTGAAATGATTACCGAATTTGATCCAACAATGCAAGAGCACCTTCGGCGAATTGAAAGTGGTGAGGTTCATTACCATTATCTTAGCCACAAAATTCAAAATGAATTGATACAATTGTTAGCGTGTGAGATTAAGAATGCAATCATTGCAAGAATCAAATAAGCAAAATATTTCTCAATTATACTTGATTATACTCCGGATGTAAGCCATGAAGAATAAATGTCTCTTGTGATTCATTGTGTGGATGTTTCAACAAGTCCAATAAAGGTGGAAGAATTCTTTTTAGAATTTTTAAAGGTGGAAGATACAATGGGGTTAAGGCTTTTCAATGTACTTCAAGAAATGTTGAGTACTCTTGAACTTGATTTTGATAATATAAGAGGACAAGGATATGACAATGGATCTGATATGAAAGGAAAACACAAGGGTGTACAAAATAGGGTACTCAACATAAATCCTAGAGCATTCTATACACCTTGTGGTTGTCATAGACTTAACCTTGCACTTTGTGATATGGCTAACTCTTGTCCTAAGGCTACATCTTTCTTTAAAGTGGTACAACGAATATACTTGTTGTTTTTATCTTTGCCAAAGAGGTGGAAAGTGTTGAAAGATAATATAGAATGTCTAATGGTCAAGCCATTGTCGGAAACACATTGGGAAAGTCATGTGGAAAGTGTTAAAGTTATAAGATACCAAGCCCCACAAATAAGAGATGCTTTAGTTAAATTGGTCCACACTGCTGAAGATTCGAAAACAAAGAATAATGCGGAGTCCTTAGCAGAACATGGGATTGGCAGTTTTGAGTTTTTTGTTGGCATTAATATTTGGCACAATCTATTATTTGTTGTTAATTCCATCAGCAAGGTTTTTCAAAATGAAGACATGTACATAGATGTTGTTGTTAATCAATTGAAATGACTTATTGCATTTATTGAAAAGTATAGAGAAACTGGAATTTGTAGAGGCCATGATTGAAGTTAAAGAAGTTACAATTAGAATGAATGTTGAGCCGACATTTCAAGAAAAACGAATCATATATAGAAAGAAGCAATTTAACGAGAACAATAGTGAAGATGCAACATAGTCAGTTGATTGAGGAATCTTTTAGAGTGAAGTATTTCTTATATATTGTAGATCAAGCTCTTTCATCACTTCAAAGCCGGTTCGAACAATTTCAAGTATATGAGAAAACTTTTGGATTTTTGTTTGATTTGGAGGATTAAAATGCTACCAATGATGAAGCTTTGATGTCCTATTGTGCTAATCTTGAAATTTTTTTGAGCAAGGATGCCCTTTCTGATATTGATGGGAGAGACTTATTTTCAAAATTGAAAGTGTAAAAAGAAGTTTTGCCAAAAGAAACAATAAAGCCAATTGATGTGCTCAATTATTTGAAGGTGATGGATGGTTGTTTTCCTAATACATGGATTGCATACAGAATATCGCTAACTATACCAGTTACAGTTGCCTCTGGCGAAAGAAGTTTTTTAAAGTTAAAGTTGATCAAGTCTTACCTTCGGTCAACCATGTCACAGGAAAGATTGAATGGATTAGCTATGTTGTCAATTGAGAAGCCACGGTTGATAAGATTGATTACGCAGCTTTGATTAGTACATTTGCAGCAAAAAAATACTAGATGAGTAGTGTTTAAATGAATTTAAAGTGATATAATGACTATTGATTTTTCTATATATATATATATGTTTTGAATTTTGGTAATAATTAATTTATGACCCATCTTTTTAACCTAATTTTCATATACAATATACATGGGGGCCCCCTTTGAAGTCTTTGCTTTAGGCCCCAAAAATCTTAGGGCCGGCGTTGTAGAAATCTTATCTCCATTTTCAATAATCCAACCAAATGTTAAATTATTAAATTAGTGACTTTGGTAAAGCCCTTCCAAGATATGGGCTTCCTTTTCATTATTCTACTTCCTATAGGCATTTATTAGGGTAATATTTAGCTTCTAAATTTTTTGTCGAATGCCTCAGCTCATGGCAATAACCATCATTCACAGACACCCATTTGTGAGTGGGCCATTTTTTTTTGGATAAGGAAGGGTGTCCCGGCCCTTTGGACTGGAATAAACCTCCAAGTGCAGACCGCGGTCCTAGGCCATCTGAGTTGGCCATTTTTAATGAAATGTTATTCTTTCTTATATTAATAATCAAATGATCAAGTCCTTTTCTCTTTGAATGTTTTACACTACCCTTTGGTCAACAATGATTATAATCATCTTTAAAAGAGCATAAAAGCACCCTTGTCAAAACATGTGTGAAGCTCACCTTTGAAAAACTCAAACCTTTTATCAGTCTAACATCCAATATAGCAATCGAGATAGTCCACAAAACGCATGTCATGAGTCCCAGGTCCCAGCTCCTAACCTTTGAAAAACTTAGACCTTTTATCAGTCTAACATCCAATATAGTAATCGAGATAGCCCGCAAAACGCATGTCATGAGTCTCAGGTCCTAGCCCCTAACCTTTTAAAAACTCAAACCCTTTATCAGTCTAACATCCAATATAATAATCAAGATAGCTCGCAAAACGCATGCCATGAGTCTCAGGTTCCAGCCTCTACGATGGGTTACCAAAAAACAGAAAATTTGTTATAAGGAAATGCACTACCAAATAGGCCTTTGGACAAAATAGCAATATGTGCACTTGGGCTGTGATATGTTTTTCCAGCAAGGTCAATATATAGTGTAATGCAAGTCTACAGTTACTGTCAAAATAGGAGTATAAAATGGTTGAGACTTGACAATTGCAATATAAAAATAATTACAAGAAAGACAGAGATTACTCATTTTGCAAGGAAAAGTTGCCCGAGTCATGCTGCGAGGATGAGATAGGGCTTGATGCACTTCTATTACAACACTCATATAAGCCACATCTAAATTTCAAGGGATAGCTCAGTTGGCCTAAGACCACACTTTGCACCCGAAGATTGTAGGTTCGAAATTACATTACACTGGGGCTACAGGGGATTGTACCCGGCTTCCCTCTGGACCCAGAGGGATTAATCCAGCCCAAAGAGTTGGGAACCCTCCAGTAGCAAAAAATAATAATAATAATAATAATAATATAAGCCACATCTTCAAATTTTCCCATTCGAACTCTAACAATATTTTCATGGCCCTAATTAGGAATTTTAGATGAGAAAACCCTAGAATTCTAGGGCTTTGGCAAACCCCAGCAGGTCTAAAAACACTAGTTGCAATGGCTGATGTCAAACTTGAAGACAGGATCGCCGAAGGACATGCTGCTGTATAAATTAAGGGTGGGAATATGAGGGTCATACCTAGGTTGGATTGGGTCAAATTAGCGGGTCGGGTCAAATTTTGCCACCTGTCCCGAAGTGAACGAGTTTGGCTGACTTGAATGTGCTCAACTTAATCGTCTATTCAGTACAAGAAGGTCCATAAAGAAAAGTAATTGAGCTTGCACCGTACCCAACTCAAACAGGTCTAATCAACCCATCATCAAAGTCGTGTCTATCTACATTAGGCTAAACGAATTCTGTTTTTCCGTTTGCACAAATTCTAATCAACATATGTGGGACCCAATTTTAAATTAAAGTCCCGAGTTGCATCGAAATTCATATTGAACCTTAAAAGATGATTATAGATAATTATAGGTCCCATATGGTACTAAACTTGTAACTCTCACACCAGCTGCGAGAGGTACCTCCAGCATAAGGAAATCAATGAAAATGGATATTCAGATTAGAAAAGAAAAAAGAAAAAAAAGAAGCAAACTTGTGCATAAGACATGAAAGATCTAATAGGTCACATTGTAATTCTTTTTTCCTATAATTGAAAGACAATAAAATGTGTCTGACCAAGAGAATGACTTTCATGGGTTATCTGCCAAAGTATAATAGTAAGATTATTCCAATAATTTATAAACTCAAAGGAGAGATTGACAATAACAAATCTACTTTTCTATAATCTGATTTTTTTTCGTCAAGGAAGGTTTTATTAAAAACAATGCAAGGGCCTTATGAGATTGTCTGATATAAGGAGAGGCTCATTAGAAAATTAAACAAAAAAAAAAAAAAGACCTATATCCTAAGACTGACGTTGATGTGGTTGGTGCAGAGAAGAAAGGGCAAAAAAAAACTCTCAATTTCAAGGGAAAGTTGAAGATTCTTGGTCCTTGGAGGCTTGGACCCACCTCTCATCAATGCCTTCTTATCATGATTTGTTTTTTTTTTTAGTTGGCACGTCAATTATTTGTGTTTCATTACTGCCTTTTATGGATTTATTTAAAAGAATAAAAAGACCCCACCAGAAAGCTGGTAGGACTCCAGCTGGAAAATTAGATATGGGCACAGATTTCTGACCTATTTTAAATTCAACTTCCCAAGTCCAAATGCACTGCTTGGGAACAAATAAATTTTGGGTATACATCTCGATTCAGGTCCATGGGTGTTCCCATTCAACACGCAAGTGACATATACAAACATATCTCATATATGCATGGGGATTGCTACAGCTCTAGAAAACGCTCCTCTAGTTGGACCCACTGAGATACATAATGATAATGGAGGTCCATTGGATGAAAAGATCCATATAAAAGGTCCATATAAAAGGTCTATCCATCGGTAAAATCTTGAGTCCATAAGATTATCCTAACCTTTAAATCTATGACCCTAAGATTTAATGATTTAGAGGCATCATTTTATTATGATTTCAATCTAACAGTGAAAAAAAGTTGGATTAGTGTTAAACTTGAACTCGTGATTATTCAAGGGTGGGTAGTGTGTGTGAAAAGATTAAATTACTCGAAAGGGACCCATGACCAAAAGTTAGCGGGAAAAAAAGGCATTTTTAAAGTGGGGTGTTTTCTAAAATTTCCATATATGTAAACTATAGATTTTTGCAAGTACTATTTAAAATGTATGTCTAGTGAAATTAACAAATTAAAAAAGCCAATTACCCTTTGCAGCTTTACCGCATTTTGTAATTTCGTAAGCTCGAATAAAAGAGGAGAGTTAATAAAATATAGTACTGACTTGACTTGGGTCTGAACAACATGGGGCTGGTTGGGTGTGGATTTTAGGATTACAAAGTAGAAATCCATGGTGAGAAATACAGGTATTTAAAAACTCTCAGAGAAGGGGCATTTACAGCTATGATTTCTACACTTACAAATAGCCACACTCTTTTTTTTCCCCACAAGTAATCACATCTGCTTATTTGAAAATCTTGGTCAATTACCTTGACCGGCAATTGTCAAAGCACTTGAATATCTGGAATTGATTTGGCCTGAATCCCCTAGCAAACAGGGGCTCATACACAATTTTTTTAAGGAAAAAAGATGCTGTTCTGCTGTGGCTGATTCATCTGACAAGGTTAAACTTGCAACTCCTTTTTTCGTTTTGTTACAATACTAAATGGCCCATAGTCACATATGAAATAACTGACGACATAAATAAAGAAATGCTCCAGATTTGAAATGATCAAATGAAGGGATAATCTGTAACTAGATTTTGGAGATAGAAAATGAATAGAAGAATTTGTCAATCAACTCCTCCATCAATACTGCATGTGTCCATATCAGAGTAATAAAAGCCCTTACTAATGCATACCAAACAAAGGACATCACCCCCACTGCTCATTGTTGAAACATTATCCAATCTATTTGGGTCGGTTGAATAGAGGAAGAACCAATAACAAAAGATTGAGGATAGAATCAAATCAGTTAGAAAGCAAATCAACCTCCCGGATAAAATCACTAGCAGAAGCATCCAACTTGGCCAATTAAAGGCCATATAGATTATAGATTAAAGTCCTGGTCCAGTTTCGACATCGCAAGCCGTGGGCCCACTGTTGAATTTTCATTGGATAAATTGGGGGACTCTATGTAAGCAGCTACTGATAATATCTCTCAGAAGTCATCTTCTCTCCACATGGGAATCTTACAGTGAAGATCACATAAATCCAACAATGAATATTGCTCCAACTATGTGATTGCCGGGCTGGTCAAAATTTGAGGGGACGGTATTCAATCAATGGTCTAAAGTGGCAAGAAATGGCTACTGCATGTTCAATCGCCTGTATATAACTTAGCAGCAGTGTTGCATCTATTTAAAAAAAAAAAAAAAAAAAAAACAGAGAAACTACCTTTAATTCCAAAGATTACAAGATTACAGACTTAGAAAGTGATTTATAGGAATAGCAAAATAAAACAGGGGCATCAAAGCAGGCTGAAAGTTTACATTTCTAACTCAATAACAGAATGAATGGCCACCAACATTGGAGCAATGTCTCTAATGTGGAAGCTGATCCACCACCAATGTTACCTAGAAGTTCAGCGGCATGGCTACTGCCTCAAGAAGAACAAGAGCCCATGAGCATGCTTTGGGATGAAGGATTTAATCTTTGCCAATAGGAGTCTTATAGCTTCGAAGGGCAATAAGCAGAGCCCATTATTTCTACAGATGATAGTATAAAGGCGTAGGCAAACATGTCTACAATTAGGAATTAGTGTCCAGGCAATTGGAGTATATATTAGTATGCCTGCAGCACTTTGAAATCAAAGAAAGTTCAGCTTTTCTCTTGCATATTGCATGTCTGTTGTTCAGGTGATGACTCCAAACCTCTCTCCACTGGTGATGACTACATTGGTTACCTCAGGTGATGACACCTGCCCTGATCTCATGCAGTTGAAACCTGAACACATAACTTCAAGCTCCACACTGTATCAACAATTCAACATGCCACAGAATTTGACTGTCACTTCAATCCATCTAACGCTAGAGCCACCTGATTGAGGTTAGTGCTGCTGCAAGTCACCCTCTACCGCTAACTACAATTGCTGCTGCTGCATGCCTATTTTTGGTCTACACTAAAGGCTTACATTATTGCTGCCACATATTTCCAGCTCTTTACTTCTTTAGAGACCAGAATTTATCAGGACACATGGCAAATCCTTCTTTACTCTGACAAAATAAAAATAGGTGTATCAAAATCCCTGAAACAATTCAGGGTCACCAACTGCAGACCCTCATTAGAACTTTTTTTTTTTATGCCAATATGAAGATTTACCAAAATATCACATTCTGCAAAATGTTATTACTCAGAACACAATAACTATAGCAACCCAATAATATGTAAAATATCCATGAGCATTGAGTATGCATGTACCTACAAGTAGGCCATGGATTCAAAATAGAAAAGACAACAACTACAAGTCTAGAACAGACAACTTGCATTAGAACTCGTGGCTAAACAACAATCAAGAACATGTGGCAACCAGATCATTGTGTTCAGGTTTTCTAATGTGAACAACTCGATAATATTTAAATAAAAAGGAAGAAGAAGAAAAAGAAGTATGAAAACCTTGTGACTTTCACCTCCTGCGAGGATTGTGTAATGATCTTGGAGATCCCTCAAAAAGATCCAAGAGATAATTCTGCAAATCATCTGCACTGAACTTGATGTACTTGTCACCATACTTCCCCCCTTCTAAGTGACCGGAATACCTCCCCATGAATGTTCTGTATGCTTGAAGGATTCTCAGCGAGAGTGAAATCTTTAGATCATCACGAAGCTGCGGATCAGGGATCAACCATGCCGTCTGGGTCTTGTAGATCTCTTCAAAAGCAATATTGAAGTTCCTGAACCTGTCCTTGAGAACTGACTTTGAAACAGAACTTGAACCTGAATTGGATAGACCCTCCTCTTTCAAGAAAGAAAGGATGACTGTCCAAGAAGCTCTTTCATAGCTCAATGCATGCTGTTGAAGTTTAGCATTGTGTCCTCGGATCCAATGATCTCCAAGAAGAGCTCGAAGATCAGAGCCCTTAACCTTTTGCACCATGTAATTTATGTTGTTCATCAAGAAAAAGTGCTGCAGAGCAATATCCCTATACAATTTGGACTTACCATCAAGGTTTGCCTCCAGAGTTGAAATCACAGACTGAAGGCTTTGAACCAGTGACTTGGGATTGCAAGAAGCCCTCTTTCCCCTGTCTTCTTGTGCCAAAACATTTGAATTTGATAACGGTGGCAATGGATTCTCCACTTCACTGTCATTCTCATTCAGAAGCAAACTCAGGGTGTCACTATAATCAGTGAGAGCCTTTAAGTAATTCATGACATACTTTGTCAGATGATGAACCCCACCTCCAGCAAATGGAGCCGTTGATGTCTTATCTCTAACTGCATTCTCAAATTCTGCAAGAGTTCTGGTCACAGAGTCACCCAAACTCCTCAGAACTTCATGGCTCTCGGTTCTCACACAAGAACCGGCCTCTTCCGAGAATAATGCATCTATATCAGGGAGAAGATCCGCCAAACCCTCGTACATGTCCAATATGCGATATAATTTTTCTGGAGAACGGGGACTGATTGCTATGGCTTCGCCAAAATTGAGGAGCTGAAGGATCGAACCCTTTGAAGTCTCAATAAAGCAAGTCTGGTTAACTGATCCAAACTCCCCGAATATCTGGTCACAAAGGTGTTTTTCACTGGCAAGACAAACCCGTACGAATATCTTCATAGATCGAACCCATCTCAATATTTTGGTATTCAAGGAACTCCAATCCATCCTCACAACCTCCTCGATACTCAGCTTCTCAACTTCAAGAATGAATAGGCACTCATCCAGGGCGTCTTTACGGGTGCTTATATAAGCTTGCCAACAGTCCCGATCATAATTTGAAATGAACATGAGGTTCACTATGGATTTAAGATCAGGAATTACATCTGGATGAATCAAATCAATAATGTATTCCTCTGAGCTCTTGCTATCATCTCTCTGAATATTCATTTGTATGTCCTCCGCTGGATAATCATCAAATGAGCCATTTGAATCCTCATCCACATTGTCGCCTTCACTCGAACGAAAAGACATGTGCTCTGGCTCGAAATTCTGCCTGTTCTGAGCGAGAATGTGGATGAATTCTTCCTCTAACCTGGCCATCGCCTTCTGAAGAATGCTATGGGCACGGCACAGAAGCTTATTCACCTCCTCATCTCCATTCAATGACAAACTCTCCAAATTTTCTATCAGTCGCCGAACCTCATCAACAGCCTGAAGATACCCAGTAGCTTCATCTTGACCCAAGTCCCATATCATCGACTGATCAGACTCCCAACGCAAGACCTTCTCCTCCGCAGACTTGAAACGTTCTTCAAATCCACTTATCTCCACTTTCTTCTTTAAGACTTCAGTCAGTCTAGGAGTAGACAAGCGTATATCAAACTGAGTAAGTAACCTCATCACATCATCGGTGGGGTTCTTACTTGTTCCCAAGGTGTTCACAATATGCTGTGCAACAGCAAACACTCGCTCATCTTTCCCAACACTTTTAGATTGACAGTCTTCCATTCAAACAAATTATTCAGATGAACGCACAACACAGTGCTCAAGCTGGTGATTCCGGGATTAGATAAAAGGAGGGCCCAAACAGCTGCAGAAATATTTGCTTCTAAAGGAGAATTCCCAAATAAACAAACAAGAACAAGTGCTACCCACTTAAAAGCTCACCTCAAACACAAACACCCCCCCTTCACAGAAATTCATGCTCAGACGCGATTTGGCGGAAGATATGATCACCTCCCAGTGCAGCCCAAAACCCAAAAACCTCCATTTTAGCACCCCACATCACCAAAGAATAGGTTTGGATCCCACATTTTGTGGTGTGTCAATAATGAAAGAAAACACAAGAACCCAATTTCAAATGATAAAGACGGTGAAATCTTGTATTCTAGAAAACCAATAAATGCACCAGTGTTCCCTAGAAATTTGGCCCAAAAACAATCCACTGATTCATTCAACGGCCAGAAGAAGATAGAATCAAAATCAGAAAGAAGAAATTTGGTTCAAATACTTTCCCAGAAATACAGCCACAAGATTTGTGAATAGAGTTGATAAGGACTACCCAACTAAGCAAATAAAACCAAATAAAACCAAAGTTTTCCCTTTCCTAATCTCAAATCCTTTCAGCAAATGAGTCGGAGAAAACCCAAGTCCAATCAGAACAACAAATTACAAACAGAAGAACAACAAATTACAGCAAAAGATCTTTCTAAAAAGGATTTAAAAAATCGTACAAATTACAGCTCAATTGAACTAGAACCTCACAAAAACCTCATTAAAACAAGATGCTATGACTGATAGCACTAAGCCCTAATCATCAATTGACTAAAACTCACAAGATTTCCAGCAAAACCATAGTTCCAAAACGAAATTCACACAAGAACTGTCAAAGATGAAAACTTTCTTTAACCAGAAACCTCCCACAATACAAAAAAAACAAACTTCAACCCGATAACCCTAACAATCTGACCAAAAACACATCAAAAAGAAATTTGAGAAAGAAAAACCTGAAATTCGGGGAGATGTAATCAAAAACCGAACCCGACCTGATGCAAGAGGGAAAGCAGAAAGAAGGATTCGAGGTTTCTCAATCGATTTTGCAGAGAAAGACAAGGAATCTTGAAGAGATGAAGAGATCTGTCGAGAGATTTGGGGGTTTTGGGCGATCAGGATGTCGATCGAATCAGAAACGAAAGGAGAAATTGAGAATCTAGGGTTTTCTTGCAGATTGAGAATTGAATTGATGAAAGAGGTAGAGGAAAGGAGAGAGAGTAAGAGAGCAAAAGCTTTGGATTGCGTGAAACAATGCTGTTAAGCTCAAGCTTCCTTATCATTTCCCGGTAGCTGTTTGGGTTTTTCTTCTGAGTAGACTAGTAGCGTGCAGCGCGGGAGCACGGTAGTTTGGTCATCCGCAAAAGGTAGGTTGATTAACAACAATAATTTTAAATGTTTGACCGTGGGGATGCCTTTGACTCTGATTTAATAGGATAGTTATAGGAGGACTGTTGACTAAATTTATTTTTTAATCATTTTCTTGAGTGGTGTCAATAGACAATTTTTTTTTTTTTTAACTTTATGTGTAATATATTGAGTTAAAATGGCAGTTTTGTCATCAATAACTACAGCATGTCTACCAAATTGGTAAAAAAAAAAAAAAATTGAGTCAACACCCTTATGTAAAATCCGTGATTTAGGGATTGGCACTTTACTATGGTAAAAAAAAGTAAAGTCCTCATTTTTCAGACAATATATTATATCAAAAGTACTTTAATTCAAAACTCCCTCTATTTTTTAAAAAAATAAAAAAGCAACTACCTTTATCTACTAAAATACAAAATAAAAATACTTAACTTTTCTATATAAAAAGTCAAAACTATACCATAATAAACAACTAAAAATAAAATATCATCATAACTCACTTGTATTTTATTCTTTCTTTAAAATCAACTTTACTTCACTTGACTCTATTAGTAGAGTTGCCAAACTGGCCCTAACCATGGGGTCAAAACCCAAAATAGAAACAAAAATAACATTGATAATGATAATTTATTTTTCAAAATGGAGATAAATGTAAATAAATATAAGCTGAAAATAAGCCGGGGGAAGGAGTCCACTTACATAATAAGACAATCTCAAAATGGATCTTCTAAAATTCTTTTTTATCCTCGTGAAATAGAGTTCATTTAACTTAAAAGTAATTCAAAGTGCTTTAGACGGATGAGGAAAAACCTCTTTTATTGAGTTTGCATTAAGATTATTTTTTCACTATTTCAAAATACAATAAAAGGTCAGAAAATTCAATTTGATGTCAATGTCTAAATTAATTAAAGAGCCTTTTCCCTATAGCTTACTTTTAGAGATGAGTTTTCCCTCATCCTTCTCAAAAACTCTAATTTTTCTCATACCTTCTCAATGCTAGGGGAAATGTCAAAACTATCCAAACCTTTTCCTGATGCATCCTCATTCCTTGATTTTTACTATTTTTTCCACTTGGTATGATTTATATTTTCCTCTTTCTTTATCAAACATTTGGTCATTGGACCCAGTGCGGCCTACCTCTATGTGTACAATTCACGTTTACCTATTAAAGTGAAATACGATACAATGAACATATTGGGAGTGGTTGTTCATATGATCAAAACTTTAAACAATGAAATGTGGGCCCCAAATAGGATAAATTAATTATATCTCTATTTCTTATTTTTATACAAATTGGTCTTTTTTCCACAGTCCATACATTTTATGGGTCATAACACCAAAAATCACATTGATTAATAGATAGTAAGGATAGAAGGCTCGAAAAACTTTAGTTGCTTGTATTGCTTAGGGCCGGTTTTATTGCATGAAAATAATTATTAGAAATTGTAAGGAACCACCTTACCACTAATATCTTATTCCGAACATATAACAGGGCTTACGTATTTGCATAGAATTGAATTATCAAGGACTTAAGGAAATGAATTCATTATTGTTAAATTTTGATCTATTAGTGTGGATGTAGATATCTAAGAATTCAAAAGAACCCATTATGTCATGAAATATAGGAGCTATATATTCACATGAAACTGAATTCCTATAAATTTAAAGAAACTTATTTTACTATAAAATCCCTTCTCTTGAGATTTTACAACATGTTTGTTTGGATGAATATGATTTCGAGAAAATCAAAGAAATCCAAATTACCATGGATTCCTTATCTTGGAAATATAATTAGAGGTTTTTTTGTTTTCATTGAATTGAATTCCTAGAAAATGGTGTCGTCATCTTTTCATTAAAAAAAAACTATAAAGTTATTGACCATTTCTTTCATTTGAAAACTAAGGTCAATCTTGAATTTAGCATATAATATATATGGGATGATTGTCAAACTATTTAGGTCAAAATCTTTTGAATGTTTTGAAAATTGCCAAACAACAACAATATTAAATATTTTAATATTTTAATATTTATTTTTTTAGTACTTAAATCTATAAATATTTTATTCCATACATATCCATCCAAACACTCCCTGAGATCTAAAAGAATATAAGAAAATGAATATTAGATCATCAATTCTCAATTATATAATAATGCTATGTATTTTCATCTAAACCCATTGCATTTTCAACCTGCAAATGCGATAAGGCAAATTTGACTACTTTCATTGACCAAATCTCAATCTATTTACAAGAAAGCATGCATTTTTCATATGTTATAGCCCACACTATGGGTATTTTAGTTCAAAAATGGTGTAATTGTAGCTATGGGAGAATATATTAGTTTTGAAAAGGTGGAGAAAAAAGTCATCTCTAGAGGTCAGTTATAAGGAAAAATCTCTTAATTAAATAATTACTTTTTTACCGATTTATCTATATAATGTTTACCATATGACAAGTTTTTCTTTTCAATTTGACCCAACATAGAAATCTATTTAATCAAGAGGAACTCTCTTTTAACTAAATCAAAGTTTCAAACAGATCCTAACCTTTTTAAACTAGCTCTTTGAATTAGGGCATATACATTGTAGAATTAAAAAAAAAAAAAGAGTTTCTCTTCTTTTTTATTGTCTTTTTAGGGCAATTAAACATTGGTAAGAAAGAATACTAGTCTAGAGGAGCATACAAGGAAATATTTTTAAGAAAATATGTGTATGTAGAATTTTTCATGTTTCCTTGAAATTCCCTCTTATGTGTAAGGGTGGGCAATATGTGTATGTAGAATTTTTCATGTTTCCTTGAAAATTTTCATTTTCTTGAAGATTTGGCTTCTAGAGGATGTGAGGCAACAAATACAAGAAGGTCAACCTAGCATAGAGACGAAATTCTTTTGGACGATTAGAGATTGAGTTTTCTAAAGCCTTGGTTTTCTACAATAGAAAGCAAGATAGACTTGTCATTATCAACACAAGAACATAGCTCATGGGAGTTATTTTAAGGTAAATAAAGTTAAAAGCCCCATAGTTTTTTGGAAGTAAGTTTTGACAGACAAAAATCTGCTTATGTAGTGTCTAACCTTGATCAATGTTTTAAAAGTTGGACCATAGGTCAGACCAATGGGCAGATGGTCCGGTCTAATCTGGTTTGATTGTGCAATTTACCTTGGCTAATCGTGAAGTAAAAAATAATAAAAATATTTTAAAATATATTTAGAAATAATCAATAATGGGCTCGCTCGATGCAACCGCTAGGTTGTTTTTAACAAGTAACATGGGTTTTATTCGAACCAGACTTTTGATGATGAATTTGGTCATATTTTTTAAAACATTGACTACGAGATGAAAGAAGTTTAGTTAAGTAAAAAATGTAGTTTTTTGTTGAGCAAAAAGTGTAGTTAAGCAAAAACTACAAGTTTAGTTAAGCAGGAAGTTTATTAGGGATAATTTTTCTTTGAATGATTTTTTTTTTTTTTTTGAATGATTACAGGCAATTCAAATGTAGATCTGTCGGGTTTAGCATGGCTGGTTTTAATGGGGCAATCTAGCGCATCAGGACTTTATAACTAGCCCACTTTGGACTACCACCCCTATAGAACACAAAACTATAACTAATTTGGATGATTGGGTAAGTTTAATTGAGTAATCAGTAAAAGACACATTCATTATGTTTAATTGAATGACCTATTGAGTCAAATCAACATGGTTAAACCAAGATGAGTCTAAATGAGTTTTTTTAAACTTCTTTAGTAAACCATTTGAAATCATAGGTTGAACAAGGAGCTTATTTTTGGCAGATCTCTAGTACACAGATCATAATTGCATGTGATGGGCCTATCTAACCACACCCCAATTATAAGGAGACTTTCCACTAAAATTCTCTATGATGGAGTATGAAATGCACTTTTTAGGTTTGTGAAATCATTTTTTTTAAATAATTCCTAAATCTTGGCTTCATACAAAAAAAAAAAAAAAAAAAGGAGGGATTGATAGAAGAGAGAGGGTGGAATCAATGAGTGGAGTCGACGAACCCTGACATGGTGCTCTAATATTATGTTAACACCCCACCGAGCTACAACTTATCCCCAAACCTTCACGTTTGGTAATTTTACTAGTAAAGTCAAGTCCGATTTGCACCCGTATGTTATAGGTTCGAAAATGCACTACCACATTGGGGCTACAAAGGAGTTTACCCGGCTTCCTTGTGGGCCCGGAGGGATTAGTCCACCCAAAGGGTTGGGAACCCTCTCATAGCAAAAAAAAACTAGTAAAGTCAAGTCAAGTTAAACATCAAATCAAAAACACTTTTTATCATAACTCCCTCATTCTTTTCAAAAAAAAAATAAAAAAGCAACTACCTTTATTAACTAAAAGACAAAAAAACTCCATTTTCTCATACAAAAAGTAAAAAATATTTCATTCCAAACAAGTAAAAATAAAATACCATCATAACCTACTACATATTTTATTCATTCTTTTTATTTCACTTCACTGATCACTCCACTTGATTTTAAAAGTAAATTGCCAAACGTAAGGGTAGAATCAATGATTTTAGTATCGTAAGGGTGGCAAGTTAAGTACTTCTTGAGCTGGGGCTGACACTGTTTGAAGCCATCTTCGATTGTAAATTGGTGGTGCCCATACACCTAATGGTCGACTCGTCTGAGTCACCCATGCACGCATGGATTACTCAACAATGGTTTAGGGCACGTTTGGTAAGCATCCATGCTAGGGAGAGGATTCTATGTTCCTGATGATTCCTCTGTTCCAGTGGAATCAAGTCATCCTCATATAGGATTTGTGCAGAAAGTTCTAGGTTTGGTATTGAAAGAGGATTCCCACCATTAGTAGAATATGTGAAAAAATAGTTGTAAGTTTTTTTGAAATAACTCACTATCTATGACGAATCAGGACCTCGGATTTTTACTCAAAGTCAATTTGGACCATCTAGTGTATTTGAATGGTTCGGATCGTGCAAAGGGGCCCCACAAAAACTAATTTTTTTTTTTTAGAATCTGGACGTTTTTAAAAATATCTCAATATCTAGAAATGATCAACGGCTGAAATTTGATCACCTAGCCGTTTTCGACCTTCCAGAGATAGCTCACGGTTTAGATCATGATTATGGGCCCCGCAGGAATCAAAAAATTGAATAAACTACACTGTTTTTCATCCCCTTTTTTACCTTGTGTGAAACCAACGGTCAATAGTTTTTGGGCCTTTTCTCATGATCCATATTGAATCAGGCTGCCAAATTTGGATCCTCCACCGTTTTGGGCATTTTGAAGAGATTGGACGGTTTGGATTTCGCAAATGGGCCCCACAGAATTTCAGAAATTGTCATCCAACGGTATGGATGTTTTTATGAATATCTCAAATTTCGTGAACAATCAACGGTTGATATTTGATGTCCCAGCCGTTTTTGGCCTTCTAAACAATACTAACGGTCCAGATCTTAATTGTGGCGCCAATAAAAGGTCAGATTTTGAGAAAAACGGACAATCCTATATTACCGTCATGCGCACTGTAGCAGTGCCTTTCTGCCCATGGAGTGATTCTGCCTTTCCGAGAGGGGGGAGACTCTGACCATGGAAATGCACAGGAATGTGGATGCATAGAATCCTTGATGAAGGTTTCCTTGCATTACCAAACATGGGGTTTCCACATAAGCATAAAAAACCTGCGAGGAATCCTCACCGAATGCTTACCAAACGTCATCTTAAGGTCACTCGTGTAATTCCAATTTCCATACCTTAGTACTCCTTTGACGCATGCTATGTTGGTCAAAATTATTGACTTCGAAGAATGACTAAAATATGCATGTGCTGGTCATGCCCAAAACCCATATATAATTTTATATGTTAGAACTTTGAAGTCCTGGACTCCAATCCGTGATTGTGGGTACATCCATAAAATATATGCATGGGCACTTTAAGTACTTTTCTTTTAAAGACAGTGAAAGCTCACATCTAATTACAGTAACTAGAGACATAGAAACTTCACTGAACATGTAAATTCTTGTATGATGTGCATTTCTTCATTTGCACAAACACTAGTTTATTTTCACTGCATGTATTGACCATATCAATGGTATGGATTGGAGAGTTGGATGTCATGAATGTTTTTTTTTTTTTTAAGTAATTAATATATAATAGCTTCCATTCTCTAAATCAGCCCATATGAACCTGTATCAGGCATAGTGAGTTTCACAAAAAATAAAATGCTACTTAAAGAATAATTAAAATTTAAGGCCTCCCCAAAATAAATCATTGTGATGATTTGAATGAAATGATTTTTTTCTCCAAAATCATTTCCATAGTAAGACCTTTTTATCACACCAATTTCTCGTGGGGGCAAGCATCTAGGGGTTGTTTATTTACACTCGTTCACATAAGTAATGCCACATATGCGTGATGGTTACGCATCATCACATGTGTTTGTGCTCATTTACGCATGTAATGTACAAACTAAATTATGTGTGAAAATAATATGTAAATAATCCTATTTTCATAGGTAAATAGGCGTGAAAACTATAGTTTTGCATCCCCAACTTTCTACAAGGTGATGATTGCATTTGGCCATGACATCAAATCCCATCAACTATATTATTTTTCTCCTTCATGTGGATCCCATATTTATAATCTAAACCATTCAGTTTGTTTATTGAATCAATAACATAATACCTCTAAGTCTATAATCTTAAATCTCCATAAAACTTGAGTAATTTCTTAAACATGTTCAAAAAATTTCAACCAATAAATCTAATTTTTTATACTTCCATATAGGCCCCCATTGTTCAATGTTTTCATGTCAATGATAAGTATCTAAGACATTTAATTTCACACCGAAATTTTCTTGGATCTAGAAATCTTTTTGAAAATAAAAAAATCCTCTAAACACATTATTGACTGTATTCATTTACTCATATAAAAATGGTGATCTTGACCGACCGACATGATTCTATATTTCACTTATATAATATTTGCATCTATGCATAAAAGGCAAACGGCCAATTGTGTGTCACACAAGGGTCTTGGTCCCTCCAAGCATAAAGAATCCTTACATTTATTGTATTAATACAAATCAACCGTGCCACCAATCCCACCATTACTCAAGAATAGTTGATGTGCATTGATGGATATATAAAACCATTCCATATAGATGTGGACCAAGGGGCATATTTCTATGATACAGGAGTCAAGATTCCAACTTGCAACATAGAGTATGGAAGGTTGAATGGGTAGTAGGTACCTCTTTCTCCAACAGTACCTATACCGTGCGTATACATGTGCATATATGAACATAAATATTCAAGCTGAGACCCGTTTGCACAGTTCTTACTAAAATTTGACCCTATATTCTTGTCACCTGCCCCACCTTGATCCCCTTCAACATACTACCTTGTGAATAGCCATAAGTCTAATTTTGATAATCTTCCAACCATCAATCACTATTGGAAGAAATTTAAAAGAATGATACATCGTACGTAAGATCATTAAAGCTGAGAACCATATATTAAGAGATTAAGATGATTTAAACAGATTGATATTTTGTATACTCTCAGGTCGCTGTTTAGTGTTCAAATCTTAATACCCACCTCTTTTCAATTGTTGGGGCTGTCAAGAGAGAGCCCCGCCTTTGCTGAGTTACAAAAAAAAAAAAATAATAATAGAACTTTCAAACCCTTTACCTCTCAAGTCTCAACTCTCAAGTGATTCACATGGCCTTAGATTAAGCCCCACAAATGAGTTCACGAGTGCTGCAGACAGACAGTTTCCACATAGTAAAACTCCATGCACTTTTAAAAGAAACCCCTTTGTTTGTGTGATGTCATTTTGGAGGCCCCGCAGTGGTACGGATTGTGGAATACATTCACCATCTCTTTCAACCCACTGGAATCACAGGACACAAAAGTCAATGGGAAAGCTTACCACATCAAAAATATATAAAACAATTGAGAAAACGGTACAATCTTACAAGATGCAATGTTTGGTTTGACTAGTGGCATATGGATGAAATAGATCCAAGGGGAATTCTATTTGCACCCATTTATTTTATCGAGCGGATCCTTTTTTTCAATAATATTTAAAATATCCTCTTTTATTTTTTCCTCCTCTTCTCTTCTCTCCCCCATCCACCACTAGCGATGCCGATTGGTGCATCTGCAGCCTCTTCCTCTTCCTCCATTGAATTCTGCGGCTCCTCTTCCTCCAACGACAGCCTCTGATATGCCATGTTTGTGACTGCCGATCCCTCCAACCCTTTTGGCCTTCGCCGCGCCTCCGTTGTCCACGCTGACTCCCTCTCCCTCCTCCCCATCTCCTGCTTTGACCCCTGAGACTTCGGCAAATCCGTCTTCAGCTTCAACCGCACCGACCCCTACCGTGCCTTCTTCCTCATCGAATCCGTCGAAGACCTCCGCCGCTCCCTCTAATCCCGCGGCTCCGACCTCATCGTCCGGATTGCGTGCCCGGAGAGCGCGATCATCGAGCTCGCCAATGTGGTCGATGCGGAAGTGGTCTACTTGCAGAGGGAGGTGTCGAGGGACGAGGTGCGCACGGAAGAGAGGATCGAGGCACCAACTCCAGCCTTGATCGCAGTTGAGTTTCGGAGCCGTGCACATTAAGAGGTGCACGTCTGGAAAACTCCGTGCATATATCATGTGCATGGCGTATCGTACCGTGCACATGAGATATGCACGAAAATTATGGGTATTTTCATATGTAATTTTTTTTTTTAAAGTAGGTGTGCTTCGAAAAACCAGTGGTGTGTTCAGAATTTCCCTATATCCAATTATCCTAGCCATTCCCAAGCTGGGCCGGCCCAATTCCCAAGGAACAGGTCAGCAGGTGCCTTTGACCAAGGCAACTAAAATAATATACATGGTTGATTTAATGGTTGGCCAAAATGGATTCATTAACAAATTAGTGGGCCCTTTTTTGATACACAACTCAGTGCCTGAGGTGTTTGTGTCCATGACTGGGTTAACAAATTTACTGTGCCCCTACCAACCAATCAACCCCACCATATTCACAAATATCATTCTCAAGCAATTCCCAATATCTTATAAAGTTGATGGGATATTTTTAAATCTGAGGCTTTGGGGATATTATCAACAGATGTTGTGAAAAATAGATTTAATATTGTGAAAAATAGATTTAAAATAATAAAACTAATAACAAATACAAAATACTATAAAATAATATGTTGTTATAGGTTATAAATCTGGATGTGGTCTACCAAGATTTTCTATGTTCGTTTGCTAGAAAATACATAGGAATTGAATTCATGGGGTGATTAAAAATGAAGATCAAAAGGAGAATATTTTAAGAATGAGCATCAAATAATAGTTTTCTTTGATTCTATTTTCCTAAAAGAAAATGCTATTTGCTGTCCATTTTTTTATCTTTATTTTTAACTATCCTATATATTCGATTTCTATGTATTTTAATGCAAACAAAAGGGCATACTTAATAGTTTTATTTTTTTATTGTTAATATAAATATGTAGCTAGCGACAAATTTAAATAATCTTCCTAGATGAATGCAGCCAAAATCTGAGATACATCAATCCTATATCTATCCTTGACTGGGGGTCCATTTGATAGTTAAGTCTCTGGTTTCTTTGTGTCCAACCCCTTTGTGGGATTATTTTGGGCTGACCTGGCTTGTGGGTCTATTTCTTAGCTGGCTTGGGTTGTGGGCCTTTGGATTAGCTCCCCTTTAGTTGATTCTCTCACTTGAGGAGACCAAATGATGGGAGCTTCTCCTCATTCTTTGTAATCTGTACATTCAATCTTTTATGCATACACATAGTCACTTACCCTTTTCCAAATATATATATATATATATAAATATATACTTTTTAGCAAAAAGAAAAAAAGAGGCCCATTGATGAGATTAAATATGTTGAATCTCCTATCTCACCACCTTTTATACATTATTATTTTTCTCAAACATTTGAAGCAATAAAAAATGATGGTTTGCAAACTTTTTTAGCAATATTTTGAAAGAGGAGTGAAATTCAGTTGATAAAGATTTCTGTTTTTTGCCAATTTGTTGTAAGAGTCTGGACCCTCGAAAGCTTGGACCTCTCAAAAAATTGATGAGGCCATTAACTATGGCTCACTTAGAAAAAATTTAAACTGCTTAAAATAAACTCTTCCTTTTTGTATAGGCCTTCTCCAAATTTCAACCAAACAAGAATCAATCTCATTGTCATAATAAGGACCTGTAGAACATATGGGATAGAAGATTTAAAATGCTATACCGTGATCAATATGACAGTAGGCTTAAATCCTATTAAAGTAATTTTTTTTTTTTTTGAGGATCCAAGAAGGTGGGGCATTTGTTTTGAGCAGTTTAAGGCCTTAGGCTTTTGAAAGTAACCATCGAGTCAATCGGGCTCAATCGGGCTCAGTGCCTTAATCTCTGTAATCAATGGAATGAAATAAAATAAAAACAGTGGGATCAAATGAAATGATACTTACTTTTTGGTGTGGTTTAAATTCACAGGGCGGGATGAACCCACCAACTCTCATAATTGCCAGAAAACTCTTCTGTCTCTTGCCAAGTTCCATCATCAATTGTGACTTGGCATGTTGGAAGGCCGGATTAGCAATGAACTAAAATCCAATTTTGACATATCTTGTAGACCCATCTTTGATCATTGTTAGCATTTAATTGATTTTTATTATGAATGACAAAGCCAAAGCAACTGTTAACATCAGATGATATTCAATATTCATTTTTAATAAGTAGTTAGTCTAAACCCTCCTTAATTTTGTGGGTCCATTGAGCACCCAATTGCCTCCCAACTTGGCAGGTTACACCCACTTGCCTACTTCATTTTATGCTGTACTGCTTTAGTGTAGTCAGTAGTGTAGTTCTGTTCTCCTTTTGCTAGTTTTGAACTTGTAACCTTTCAAGTTTCAAGTAGTCTTACAAGCATGTGCCCATACTTTAAATATGACAATGGTCCAAAAGCCACCTCATTTGAAGCTTTTCTAAGGCATGGTCAAGATTGTCTTGTACCATAAAGAATCTTTCTTGCATCACCCTTCAATTGGGCTGGGACCCAATCAAATGAATTGGGATAAAAAATGGGCTCCAGTCAATGATGTTTGATTGATGCCTTGTGTAGTTTGCTGTTTGGGAACTAACCTACACTGTTGTAGATGGCATCTGCTCTAATCGTTTTTACTTCTCATGCCTATTTCAATGCAATTAGATTAGTTAATCAAATGTCAACCTCACATTCACATAGGATAAGAGAATGGAGATTTTTCTTCATTGAAGATTGGGGATTCAGTTTTTTGCAAACTAGGTTTATAGCAAAGGTCAATTTACTAATAATTGATGCGTGTTTTTGTGATGAATTAAACTTAATTCACCAGATATTTATTTTTCATCTTCATTTAATTCTATTAATTTCAAAAAAGGAAAAGCCGTTTGATGCTCATTTCTTGAATCCGCCTTTGGTCTTTATTTTCTAAACACTTATGGCATAAATTTATATACATTCAATTCCTATATATGTTGATGCAAACATATAGGTCCTAAGAATATGTTATTTGATATTCATTTTTAGAAATTCATCTTTATTATTTATTTTTAGCCACCCCATATTTTCACTAAATTCCTATGTATTCTAATGCAAATAAACATGCCCTTAATTTTAATGAATAGATTAAATATGTTGAGTCTCCTTTCTCACCACCTTTTATTCTTTATTGTTTTTCTCTTTATTTGCATTATAACATTTAAAGTGATTAAATTAAAATGATAGTTTGCAAACTACTTTATCAATCTTTTGACAAAGGTGCCAACATCAGTTGGTAAAGATTTTTTATTTTGCCAAACTTCTTGCCTTAGCACTCATTTATTGTCTCAGACTATTGATCCTCAAAAGCTAGACCTCTCCAGTAATTGATGATGATACTAAGTGTGCTACATTTAGAAAAATTAGAAAAACTTAAACCGTTCAAAATAAATTCTCCTTATTGCATAACCCTTTTCCAAATTTTAATCTCATCGTCATATTAATGACATGTAGAACATATGGGTAAAATATTAGGAATTCAAGTATTTAGAGTGAAATTTCAAAATGTTCTATAGTCATTATTATGATAGTGGGCTTAAATTCTATTAAAGTAAATTTAGAGGATTAAAAAAAGTGGGGCATTTATATTTAGCAGTTTAGACCTTTTTTTCTAAATCCGTTTGGGAATTTACTGTTAAAGTGAAGGTGAAGTAAAGCCTTGATTTGCCGGACAAGAAAAACTAGAAAATTCCCTTATTCTTTAATTTTTTTAAAAAAAGACTAACCTCTCTTTCCCATTAAATGACAAAAGATCTCCATATTTTACACAAAAAAGTCAAGAAAAATTCTTATCAAGCCACTAAACATAAGAGACCATCATAACCTCTTTATATTTAAGGTCGCCTAGAGTGCCGTGAAGAGCTTCCGTGAATTCAGGCTCATTGCCTTTATCCTTGTAATCAGTGTAAAATAAAATAAAACAAAAGGTTAATAAAGAGAGAGGAGCCTTAATCTAGTGGGCCCCCCTATCTACAAATGGCTCTATAAGTGGAAACACATGAAATGGCACTGCTGGCTGCACCACAGACTTTACTTTATTATATACTTTCAAATTCTACTGGCGGGATGGAGTGATGCCTGGTGAACACAACTCATAAATCATAATGGCCAAGAAAACTCTTCCCTAACTTGCCAAGTTTCAGCATCAAGTGTGACTTGGCATGTTGAAGGGGTCGGATTAGCAATCAATTGAAATCCAAATATGACATTTCCAGTAGACCCATCATGATTATTGTTAGTGTTTAATTGGTTTTTATTATGAATGTCAAAAGCCAAAGTAACTATTAACGAAAAATATTCTCCTACAGATTTTTTTTTTGCAGTTAAGCTCTATGGGACCCATTGGTCCCATTTTAGATCAGTGCAGCCTCTTTGATACTCTTCTAGTGATTCGTATCGGGCTTAATTTTACAATCACTGAAACCTACACTCATTGTTGGATTAAATCTAAAAAAAATTTACGATTAAGATGTCATGAGATTTAAGACTATTAAATAAAGGGGTAGGATGATTATGTGGGGCTTTTTATTCTCCCCCTATCCTTCTCTTGATAGACATGTATCTTAGTGTGCCTTATGAGCTACACAACATATTAATGTTGAGGAGTGGGCTCCATCCGAAGGAGAATATTGAGAAATATTTATACCACGTTTACTAAAACCTTGAAGTTTTGGTAGCAATCGCCAGCAAATTTAATATGGCATGAGATGCAAACGGTTGCGAATTCAAATCTAAGGAGAAATGACTTGGCGCTGAAAAAGAAATGCACATGTTGCCAAAAGTACGCCGGCCGGATTCCACCCGAGGGGGAGTGTTGACGAGCGGGTGGTGATCATTTTAAATAAATGACTAATCTAAACCCTCCAGTTTGTGGGTCCAGTGCACCCCACAAATTGCCTCCATAACCAGCACTGCACCTTCCAAATTATATACCAGCGTTCCTCTTTTTGACCGTTGCCCACTCCCCCACTCCACGTCCCCACCAACCCACGTTTAACGGTCTCTCTCTCTGACGAGAGAATCTCTACTTAAAGTCTCTCCATATTTGCTCATCTGGGATTAAAAAATCTCCCTCTCTCTCTCTCTGGTATGTTTTCTCTTCTCAGAACAATGGCTGTTCTTCTTACCATACATCTTCAAAAAGGCTTTTAGATTCATTAATGGTGTTTATTGATAGATACCCATCAGCTGCAATATGGATGCAAACCTAACAACACCCCCACCAAAGTTTCGTGGATTGGGCAAGAGCCTTTCGCTAGAGAAAACGCCTCCCCAATCTTTACAAACTGAGGGAAAACCCCAAAGTTCCATAGAAGATGGTAGGGAGAACAGTGCCCCAGATCCCAGCAAAGTCACCAAGGCATTCACTTTCACTGAAAGGTGAATTTTCATATTCTACTTCTGTATGAAATAGGGGCACCATACAGTGTTCACTTGCTTGTTTTTTGGGCCAGCACTCAATGTATAGGAACCCCTTTTTGGGTCCTGCTTCTAATACTTATATCATCTATCTAAGATTGGTTTTGGTGAGTTTTAGTACTTTTCTACTTCATTTTAGTCCTTTTGCTGGTAAGTTGACATAGATGTTTTTATTCTTCTATGTGCCCAAACTTACCTATGGGAACTGTCCAAAAGCCACCTCATTTGAAGCTTTTCTTAGGCATGGGCAAGATTGTCTGGTACCAGAAAGAATCTTTTCTGCATTGCCCATCAATTGGGTTGGATCCCATTAGATGAATTTGAATTAAAAACAGGGTTCCACACTATTGAGCTGGAAATTTGTCCCATATCTATAAATAATTGAGCTGTTCCCTCCTGTTACTACCTTTTATGATGCGTGTGGTTTCTTGGCAGATATATGAGCCCAACAGATCGAATCATTTCTCCTGTTTCCAAAGGTCTTCTTGCGCGAAACAGGAAGTTAAACGCGCTCTTACCACCAACAAAAACTCCATCCAAGGTATAGAGCATAGAACTATATTTGGCATCTGTGGGTTTTATTACTAAGAAGTCTTGGAAGTGGTATTGAACTTGCGAATAATTCCCACTCCAAAATCAATAATCTCCGTAGTTTTAACCCTTTACTATGTCAATAGTTTAGATTAATTTTATCTGGGTCTTGTGTAAATTTTTATACACTGTAGTAAAATGTCAGGACTTCTTGTGTATGTTTCATATCCGAAGATTCTGAACTTTTCTTATTTTTAGCTTCTTTTTTACCTAAAAGGCATAGAAGATATTCTTGTTTTTGAGATATTTTTACAACTATTCACCGACCTATGAGTGATTTGATGAGTGTTCTGTCGGCAACATAAGAAAATGAAGATAGAATTCTCAAATTTAGGTGATTTCCTATTGTTTTGTGCCACCTTCCATGGAGAGTCTTTGCTGGATATTCTCTAGATTGTTTTAGTGTTTAGCTTTTCCAAAGATGCAAAGCTTAAAAAAAAGAAAGAAAAAAGCAAACAATAAAAAAAAAGTATAAAATCATATTTTATCTCAAATTAGAAATGGCAATCAACCAGTTCTGATTCTAGTCCTCTTGTCAGCAAGAATCATATCAATGACAACTGGATCATCTCTCAGAAATATTCTTTCAAAATATATGCGTTTATCAGTTTGAATCAATTTTCCTTACCTGAATATAATTTTCTTCTTCAATAGACAAGCAGTGATTTTGATTGTTTGAAATCAGCAATTGAGTTCCACTTAATTTGGTCATGCCCATTTTTCACATATAAGTTCTTAGCAAAGGTCCCATTCAGATCCAAACGAACTCACTCACCAGCAATCTAATTACCTATTACTCTGTATAACTGTAATTAATTATGACAAAAAAAAAAAAAAACAACTGTCATTACCAGAAATTCGGGCTGTCCAAGTTTACAGTTGCCTGCACAAAGATCCAAAAAGGGCAACCAAATACTTTTTAACTTGATAAAAGAATGGCAGTTTTAAATTTTTTGTGACAAAATCATCAGCAATACAGATGGGTCTGAGCTGTCTATGCTATGTCATTTTCTAAGTATGGTCTTTTTGTGAGTACTACCTGATTTTTTTTTTCATTTTAATCTTCAATTATTTCTGAGATTTGTTTGCTCATTTCTATTGTTTTGTTTCTTACAGGCTATGGATATCTGTTTCTAGGGTGCGGGCGCTTTCAAAATTTGAGGAACATTGGCAATAGATGGGAGAGCAATAGCATTGAATGCTTGCAGATATCTTGATGAATGATACCATGTTTTGTACCACTGTCTAAGATTTATGTGTAATGCTTGAAAGATTATTTGCTAGTTGGGTTGTTGTCTGGACTCTCTCAGGCTATTGAGAGAGTCCAAGAATCTGTATCATCTTGAGATGAATTCTTCAATAAGATAGGCTTTTGCACAGATTAATGCGTTTCATGCCTCACATAACTCCATTGCATAAATGACAGACTTTGATGTCTTTATCTTTCTAAACAGCGCATTTTATCTTTGTAGCTTGACAACTAACCATGTTTGGCAGCCTACAGCTTAAAGACAGGGTATTCTGTTTTTAGAGCAGTTTCTCTTTGTGTGGGGAGATTTCCTGAACCACAAGATTAAGTTAATCACAGCCATCAGATCAGGTTAAAGCATTCTCACGTGCCACCCTCGCGTCGTCCACGTGACACCAGGCTCGTCCCGGCTACCAGAACAGGAGGTCCGGCCGAAGTCGGACAGTTCCGGGCCCTCAGCGCCGAACTGGACCACCTCGGGCGTCATCTCGGCAAGGAGCACCACCACGGGTACCACCTCGGCAGAAAGCTCCATCTCGGCTAAGGGAGCCAAGACAGAAGCCGAAGCAAGAGAGAACATTCACGTGTACCCTTCATCCCCCCACGTCGTCAGGCACGTGGAGGGATAGGGACACGCGCTGGTGGGACAGACGCGACATCCAGCCGCCCACGATCTTCGCCAGATCCCTGACAGAATCCCATCCAGCGGCTGAAGCCACATCAGGGCAGGGCCCGAGGGCAGATCCGCTGGTACTCCTACCGCCAAAGGCGCCCAACAAGATCTGGCCCAACAAGATATGCATTAAATGCGATGTGGGCTGACCCGACGGGCATTTAATGCATAGTGGGCTGGATTGGACCACAATTAATGCAATGTGGGCTGATCATGACTTCTAAGTCAAATCGTGGGACCCACACCACAATATCTTCCAAAGATACGTTCCACACTCTATAAATAGAGACCCATGCCACCATCTAAGGTACGCCATTTTTCCACACCAGAGCCGTTACTCTGTCTCTCTTCCTCCTCTCCTTCCATTGTTCCAGTTCCCATACTGACTTTGGCATCGGAGAGCCTTGCGCCGCCCAGGCCAGGGTCCTCTGACCGTTTGCTACTCCTTTTCAGGCTCTCGGACGGCATCCAGACATTCCAGACATTCCAGACACCATCATCTTCTCGGATAAGTCCTATAAGGCACCCTCTTATTGTGGGTCATAATTTTCTGCACCTACAATTGGCGCCGTCTGTGGGAAAGAAATATCCCAGCCATCCAAACATCTCAAAACCTTCCCAATCTTCCTAACCTCATCCTTTCAGAAGCCATGCCTCCGAAAGCTAAGAAGGGCGTAGAATCTTCAGGAGCAGCGCTCGCGCTGCCACCACCGCCAACGGAAGTCCCTCCTCAGGGGCAGTCCCGCGCGGTGCAAGGCACGACTCCAACGGAAGTCCCTCCTCAGGGGCAGTCCCGCGCGGTGCAAGGCGCGACTGCAGGCGAGGGCCGCCTGGGCTCCCAGCTCTTTGTCGAGATCCCTTTCCAAGAGGGAAACGAGGCCTCACTCTCAGCGGACGAGGTCCCGCCACCCGGACGCGTACGAGCGTCAGAATCAGCGTCCTCGGAAGGACAAAACGTGGCCGTGGGAGAAACGCGCCACGCTCAACCCCCCAAAGAGGTTCCCGAGGCTGCCCTCCTCCAGAAGCAACTCCAGAAGCAAAAGCGGATGATTCGCGAGCTCCAGCAGCAGCTGAGGGCAGTGCAAACTGCCTCCTTGAGGGAGGTCTCTGAGCCCCAAGGGAAAAAGAAGGGCGCTCCCAGCAAGGCAGCCCAGCCTCCTCGTGAGGACCTCAGACATCATTTGGACCAGAAACGGAGCCAGATTCGTGACGAAGGCTCGAGCAACAGCCGGAGTCACCATAGTCGCGATGGCCGAACTCATAGCCATCGCAGTCCGAGCCACCCCAAGCGAAAGTCCAGAGTTCAGACTCCAGAGGAGGACGACGAGCAGGAGTGGTTCGACAAACGTGTCAGGCGGGCTCTCCAGCACAACCTGGACATGCGGGACCAGAAGCAGCTTTGCGGCCACACTGATCTCGGGGGCTCTCCCTTCACGAAGGAGATCGAGCGCACCCCCTTGCCCAGGAAGTTCTCCGTCCCGCGGTTCGTCCCCTATGACGGACTGTCCGATCCATCTGCACACCTCCGACACTTCTCCCAGAAGATGTCTATCTGGGGAAATGAGGGCCACCTAAACTGTAAGATCTTCTCCTCCAGTTTGGGCGACCTCCCCCTGAAGTGGTTCTGCTCTCTCCCAGAGCAGTCGATTCCCAGTTGGAAGGAGCTCCAGCTCTCCTTCCTGAAGAAGTTCCAAGCATACACCGTCGTCCCCAAGAAGGAAGGGGACCTTATCGCCCTGAAAATGAAGCAGGGCGAAACTCTCGCCAAGTTCACCCACCGATTCTGGGCAATCTACAGCCAGATTGAGGGCGCAAGGGAGGGGATATCCATCTACGCCTTCCAGCATGCCCTGATCCCCGGCAGCGACGTGCGGAAGGACTTGGCCGGGGACACCCCAGAGTCCATGTCAGAGTTAATGTCCCGGGTGAAGCGCTTCATCGCCCGGGAAGAAGATGAGATCCGAGCTAAGGATCAGGACGGGCATCCGGAGCCCGAACAGAAGAATAGCCAGCCTCGGCAAAGAGGCGGGAGGCCCTCCCAGAAGCAGGAGTCCAAGCGGGACTGGGTCTCCAGCTCGGCGAAGCCTTCGTCGTCCAGGTCTGGGGGCAATTGGAAGCCCAGACCTCCCTCCAGCGCCAGCCAGAGCGTGAATGTCGTCTTCAAGGAGCCGATCTACCGCATCCTGGCCAAGATCAAGTCCGAGCCGTTCTTCAAGTACCCTCCGCCCCTGAAGAGTGAACCCACAGAAGGCTCCCGGAGCAAGCTCTACTGCGCCTTCCATAAGGGCAACGGGCACAGGACTGGAGAATGCAGGAATTTACAGGGGTATCTAGAGAAGCTGGCCGAACAGGGCCACCTCCAAGAGTTCGTCAAGGCCGGCGATGCCGGTGGCAGCGAGGGCCGGGTTCACCAGAACGCAGCCCAGGCTCCAGACAGCGAGGATTCAGAGAAGATCATCAACGTGATCCATCTGGCGTCCTCAGCTCCCGCTTCCTCGTCCCGGGGAAGCTCTCAGACCCGTGCCGAAGCCAGGCGGGCTTCGCACGAGAAAGAAGTGTTGAAAGCCGACCTCGCCCCGGCATCCAAGAAGGCCCGCCGCGACAAACCAGCTATCTCATTCTCGGATCGAGATCTAGAGGGAGTCCAGGTCCCTCACAACGACCCCCTGCTCCTCACCATGAAGTTGAGAGACTTCACCGTAAAGAGGATCCTCGTCGACTCCGGCAGCTCCTCCGAGGTCCTCTACTACGACTGCTTCAAACGGATGAAACTCTCCGAAGCAGACCTCACGGAGGTTCGTGCACCTCTGCTAGGGTTGTCCGCGACACCAGTCTACCCCAAGGGTAGAATCACCTTGGAAACCCAAGTTGGCGGAGCCTCCGTGACAGCCGACTTTCTGGTTGTGGATGCCCCATCCCCCTACAATGTCATTCTGGGCAGGACGTGGCTCCACAAGCTGGAGGCAGTTCCTTCTTCCTTCCACCAAAAGCTGAAATTCGTCCACGAGAACGAAGAAGGCAAGCTGGAGGTAGTCACAGTGAAGGGAGACCAGCAGCAGGCCAGGCAGTGCGTGTTAGCCGCAGTTCCAGCAGTAAAGGAGCCAGAGCGCGTTAACCTGGCCGAATTCGAAAAGGGCCTCGATGAGATCGGCAGGGACCCTGAGAAGAAGAGCATCGAGGACCTAGCCGAGGTCAGGCTAGACCCGGCAGACCCAGACCGTTTCTTCCTGATCGGCACCCAGCTGTCGGGCGAAGAAAGGGCCGAACTCTCTCGGTTCTTGATGCAGAATGTGGACGTCTTCGCTTGGAACCCAAGTGAGATGCCCGGGGTCGACCCTGAGGTCATGTGCCACAAGCTCAACGTCGACCCCGACCACAAGCCAGTAGTGCAGAAGGCCCGCAGAACCGGGCTGCAGCAGACAGATGCGGTCGTGGAAGAGGTCGACAACCTGCTAAAAGCAGGGGCCATCCGGGAAGTCCAGTACCCGGTATGGCTGGCCAACACGGTGGTCGTCAAGAAGAAAACTGGAAAGTGGAGGGTGTGCGTAGACTTCACCGACCTGAACAGGGCTTGCCCTAAGGACAGTTTCCCCCTCCCGAAGATCGACCAACTGATTGACGCCACCGCTGGCCATGACCGAATGAGCTTCCTCGACGCCTACCGAGGCTATCATCAGATCCCTCTCTATGGACCCGACGAGGAGAAAACATCATTCATCACCCCCCGCGGCACTTACTGCTACAAAGTAATGCCCTTCGGGCTGAAGAACGCGGGGGGCAACCTATCAGCGCCTCGTCACGAAGATGTTCCAGGCCCAGCTCGGCCAAACGGTGGAGGTGTATATCGACGACATGGTCGTCAAATCTGTGCGCTCCAGCGATCACCTGGTAGATCTCGGCCAAGTCTTTGACATCCTTCGCGCCTACAAGCTCAAGCTCAACGCTTCCAAGTGCGCCTTCGGCGTAGCCTCTGGCAAGTTTCTCGGCAGCTTGGTGACGCGGAGGGGGATAGAGGCCAATCCAGACCAGATCACCGCCATCCAGGACATCCAGAGTCCCTCCACCACAAAGGAAGTTCAAAAGCTTACGGGAATGGCCGCCGCACTCAATCGCTTCATCAGCCGCTCATCAGATAAGTGCAGGCCTTTTTTCCAGCTTTTGAGGAAAAATTTGAAGTTCCAATGGACCCCCGAGTGCGACCAGGCATTGGCCGCACTCAAAACTTATTTGATGTCACCCCCGTTACTCTCCACCCCGACTCGGGGGGAGATTCTGTATTTATACCTAGCGGTCTCGGATCACGCAGTGAGCTCCGTCCTCATCAGGGAGGACGAGGGAGTTCAAAAGCCGATCTATTACACGAGCAAGACCCTGCTCGATCCCGAGACCAGGTACCTTCTGTTGGAGAAGCTTGCGTTGGCTCTTGTCACCGCCTCCCGCAAGCTCTCCCATTATTTTCAATCCCACACTATTGTGGTGATCACGGAGCACCCACTCCGTTCCTTGTTCAAGAAAGCTGACTTTTCAGGGCGCATATCAAAGTGGGCAGTTGAATTGGGGCAGTATGACATACAGTACCGTCCCCGAACTGCAATCAAAGCCCAGATTCTGGCAGACTTCATAGTCGAATTCGCCTGCCCCAACCAGGCTCAGACCGAGCTCGGCACGGCACTGGGGGGCACAGGGCAAGAGCCAGCAGAAACAGAAGTCCAGCAGTCTCCCACCTCGGCATGGAGGATCTTCGTCGACGGGTCGTCCACCTCCAAGAGAGCTGGCGCCGGCATAGTTCTCCAATCGCCAGAGGGACTGGTCATAGAGCAGGCTTTCACCCTCGACTTCAAAGCGACGAACATGAGGCAGAGTACGAAGCACTGATCGCAGGGTTGAACAGCGCCCGAGTCCTCGGAGCCCAGCACCTGGAAATCTTCAGCGATTCTCAACTGGTAACTAGCCAGCTCGCTGGAGACTACCAGGCCAGGGACGACAGGATGGCGGCCTACTTAGCCCTGGCAAAAAGGCTACTCTCCCAATTCCAGAAAGCCGAGGTCAGGCAAATCTCCCGAGATACCAACACGCACGCAGATGCGCTTGCAAACCTGGCCTCCGCTGTTGAAGCAGGAAAGAAGAGGACCATCGAGGTCGGGTCAGTATCAAGGTCAAGTCTAGAACTCCAGTCATCTCGGCTTGTCCTCTGTGCTGACCTCGGCCCCAGCTGGATGGATCCAATCATTGCCTACCTGAAGGATGACCAGCTCCCCGAGGACAAGACTGAGGCACACAAGATCAGGCTCAAGGCAGCCCGCTTTTGGCTCTCTCCAGAAGGCAAACTCTACAGGAAGTCCTTCACAGGCCCGTACCTCCAATGCGTCCACCCATCCAAGGTGGACGACTTCCTGTACGAGATCCATGAAGGAATCTGCGGCAGCCATATAGGAGGCCGCTCATTGGCCTACAGGGCAATCAGCCAGGGTTACTGGTGGCCCTACATGCAGAAGGACGCCCAGGTCTACGTCAGAAAATGCGAGAAATGCCAGAAGTTCTCCCACTCCCTCCATCAGCCAGCGCAGGATCTGAGCCCCCTCTCCAGTCCATGGCCCTTCGCTCAATGGGGCCTGGACATTGTGGGGCCCCTTCACCGAGCTCCAGGGAACAAAAGATGGCTGATAGTGGCTACGGACTACTTCACCAAGTGGATAGAGGCTGAACCGTTGTCTTCCATCACGGACAGGGACTCCAAGAACTTCGTCTGGAAAAACATCCTCACGAGGTTCGGCATCCCCCGGACCCTGATTTCAGATAACGGGACTCAGTTCGATTCCAAATCCTTCAGAGATTTCTGCCAAGAGCATGGCATCAGGAACCATTACTCCACCCCGGCGTATCCACAGAGTAATGGCCAGGCAGAAATCTCCAACAAAGTGATCCTGGACGGCCTGAAGAAGCGACTGGACAAGGCGAAGGGCAGATGGACAGAAGAGCTTCCGAGCGTGCTGTGGGCCTATCGGACAACTCCAAGGAGGTCCACTTCGGCGACACCATTCTCTCTGGCCTACGGTATGGAGGCGGTCATTCCCCTGGAAATCGGCCTTCCTACCCTGAGGACAGAGCTGGTCGACCAAGGCCGAAATGAGACGAACCTGGCAATGGAGCTGGAGCTAGCGGACGAACGACGAGAAGCTGCAGCCCTGAGACTAACCGACTATCAGCAGCGGTTAGCCAGGGCATACAATCAAAATGTCAAGGAAAGAAGGTTCACCACGGGAGAGCTCGTTTTAAAGAAGACCCTGCCAGCTGACAGAGAACCAAATGAAGGGAAGCTAGCCCCGAACTGGCACGGCCCGTTCAGAGTAGTTTCACTGGCAGGAAAGTCAGCCTACAAGCTCGAAGGCTTGGATGGCAAGCCATTGCCGAGACCGTGGAATGCATCCCACTTGAAGAAATTTTATTTCTAAGGATGTAATGAATCTCAATCAATGAAAACAGCTTTCACCTTGTCATCGACTTGTCATCTCTCTGACTGATTTCGACGAATTGGGCCCTCCGCCCTGGAAGAGACCTCGAGTCCAGACTCGGTCGATTCCTAAAGCTCCTAGCCTTGGGCTATGGAGAAGGCTTCGAGTCCTTACTCAGCCGAGATTGGGCCCTCCGCCCTGGAAGAGACCTCGAGTCCAGACTCGGTCGATTCCTAAAGCTCCTAGCCTTGGGCTATGGAGAAGGCTTCGAGTCCTTACTCAGCCGAGATTGGGCCCTCCGCCCTGGAAGAGACCTCGAGTCCAGACTCGGTCGATTCCTAAAGCTCCTAGCCTTGGGCTATGGAGAAGGCCTCGAGTTCAGACACTCGGCCGGATTCCTAACATCTGGGTTTTTACACCCCTCAAAGATCATTGCCGAGCTCACGCTTTAACAGCCATGACCAAGGGAATGATGCCAGCGCTCAAACACAATGCAAGCATTCCAGGGCAATACACAGAAAGAGAAGGAATTCAAAAGCATTGGACAATGTTTGGATAATCAAAAAATTCCTTTTCATTTATTATGAACTGCTTTGTTACAACAACTACAGAACAGAAAGAAAGGTACAGGAAGGAGGACCACAGTCCTCTAAAAACAGAAAATGGAGAGAGGCTAGGAGACTCTGATCTTCACTGACTCTTCAAGCGTCACTGACTCTTCAGGCAGAAGGCTCCTGGGGGTTCTGAGCGATCCCTGGGCCCCGCTGGGCTCTGCAACACCCTCGGTGGCAGTGGGAGCGGCAGAGCTTGAAGAAATCTCACGGACCAGCGAGGCCCAATCCCGCCTGCCGTACGACGGGCGCACAGGGCCGTGTCGGACGAGAAGGCGCCACCGTCCCCCTGCAGCGCATCCTCACTCTGCCTGGCGAGGGACGAATGGCCGTGGACCCGCGTTCAGAAAGCGCGTAGTCCACGGGGAATTCCTTCAGAAAGCGCGCAGACCACGACAGCCATCCCCCCTCGGGGATAGCCGTCCAACGGCGCAGAGTTCCCCCCCGGATCAAGAAGTTTCGGACACCTCCCGGACATGATTCCTACTGCTATGTTCATTCCTTCTCCCATGGCGAGCTTGCCACCCCTATTTATAGGAAGGAGGAGGACTCGGTCTCCGAAGAAAGTTATGAGGGCGAAGTCTCCTACGCGCACTGGGGATGCACGGCTGTTGACCAGCGATCCCTATGGCGCCACGTGGAGACATCCGTCCGATTCCCTCGTCAGCTGCGCCACCTCGTTTGTTGCTATTTATGGTCTCGAGAATACGGAGTGTCAGCATGACAGTTTGACTCTTTCTACCTCAAGGGCCACGCCACACCGTAAAGGCATTCAGTACCATTCAATGCACATCCAGAAATGGAAGAGAGACAAATGCAAAGAGAAAAATACGCAAGTGAAGAAGTCTTTTCATTAACAATGGAAAGGATTACAAGGCTGAAAGTAAAAGTATTACAAAGAGAACCACAAGGTAGAGCTACTCCGGTCTCGGCGACTCGACTAGGTCAATCACCGTCTCCAAGGGGCCAGAAGCTTCGGCCAAGACAGGGACCTCGCTTGGAGCGTCGCTGGTAGACGGGGCTTCAGCTGGCACCTCAGCCGAACCAGGAGCCGAAGTCTCACCCTGAGGCACGGCTAAAGCCTCGCTGGCGACTGGGGCATCGCTTAAGACCGGGGCAGCTGGAGCGTCAACGACCGCATGGGCTTCGACCGGGGCACTGTCAGTTGTAGGTACGGAGCTGGGCTCGGGATCCAGGTCTGAATACTTCGGCAGGTCCTGATAGACGGGGTGGTCTTCAGGGACCCCCGCACGTCTCAGTGCGGCCAGGCATCCCTCCTCGAACAGGATGGCGGTGATCTCCTCCACCTGCTTCTCGTACAGCTCGGTGGCTCGATCTACCCCATCCTGGAAAGCGGACTGGGCCTCCTTCTCAAGCTCGACGTTCGCAGCCTTCAACCTCGCCGTTTCGGCGCGCAGCCTCGTCCCCTCAGCAGTGGACTCAGCCTTCAACCTGGCCAGCTCGGACTCCAACTCGGCGGCCTTCTTGTTCCTCGCCCAGAGCTCGCCTTTCAGGTGGTCGGCCCGAGACGAGAGTTCGGCGACCTCAGCCAGAGCCGACGCCAGCCGAGCAGATTCTCCAGCACTGGCTACCTTGAGCTCCTCAAATCCCTTCCGCTGCTCGTCTAGCTCCTTCTTCAACTTCTCCCGCTCGGACTCCAGGCGGGTCACTCTTGCAGCGCTCCTATCCCTCCTTCCCACCACGGTCAGGAGCCTCTGTACGTTCTGCGAAAAGAAACAGAGAGTCAGGATTCGACCAAGGTATTTGAAGAATGAAGAGAGGCGTTGCGAACACTTACCCGAATACTGTCCTGGATCGCCGAGACCATCAGGCTGTCATCCTCGTACCTGTCGTGCGTCTCCATATCTCTTGGCAGAGCGCAGGCCTTGGCGAGAGCCCCAATCACCTCGGCGTTTCCCAGCAACCGGTCTTCAACGCTCAAGGGTTCGCCGGCAGAGGTTTCCATCCTCGGCTTCCACGGTGCTGGGGCAGTTCGGGGCCCGGAAGCCGATCCGGACCCTTGTCCCGCCAAGACGAGAGGCTCGCGCGCCGGACCGACAGCCGACTTGCTGACCAGCGCACCCTTTTCAGCCGGCGCACTCTTTTCCTTCGGCGCGCTCTTCTCGCCCCCCTTCTCAGCAGGAGCTTTGGCCCCAGGAGCTTTGCCCGACTGCAGATCGGCCCTTGAGCTCTTCTCCCCCGCTTTGGACTTCTTCCTGGGCGGGGACCCCTCCCTCGAGCGGTCCGGCGAGCGTTGCCGGGCTCTCCCACTCGGGGCAGGAGCAGGAACAGAGGGAGCGCCCACGCCCACCGGACCCGAAGCAGCATGAGTACCAGTAGGCGACGGAGTCCCGGAAGACGCTGACCTCTGCCTAAACTTGGCGGCCAGGTCCCTGACAGCGGCCTCCCTCGAGCTTCCTCCCATGTCCTCCTCTCGGTCAGAGGTATAAGCTTCCACTATCTGCGACAAGTCCGGCGGCCCCGGATCGGAAGTGGACGCTTCGGCTCCAGACGCAGTCCGGTCAGCAGCAGGATCGGTCAGGGGGATCCCGCTAAACACCGCAACCGATACGGTCGGACGGTCAGGGTATGTCTCGTCCGCCCCAGGAACTCCGGTCCTGTGGTAGTGGCCGCGATACCTCGGCGTATACCCAAGCAGTTTCCAAGCCGACCTGGTCTCGTGCCCCTTGTACCGTTCGACCCTGTTGATGTCTTCGGTATTCCTCCTCCAGCCTTCGCTGGCAGCTCGGCGTCGCCTTGCACCCGCCTCTGCTCGACAGGCAAAGAAGAATGTCAGTTCGGCACCAATAAGATAAGCAAAACAGTAGAGAAAAGCAGCGATGATTACTTGGGACTTCCCCAGGGCGACGTGGGACCGACAGCCTCCTATCTTCACCTGGGCCGAACTCCCAGTCCCCCGAGACACAGAAGAAATCCTCCTCGGCGTTCTTACTTGAATCCTCCAAGGCTAGGACGAAGCCCCTTCGCTGCGGCTTCACACGGAGATAGTATCTTCCCTCCCCAGCCTTGCAGATATCATAAGTATCCTCGATGTCGTGAGGGCCTAGGTTGGTCCCCAAGATCTCGTTCAGCTTCGCTGTGCCCATAATGACCTTGTAGCCATTGGGCATCAGCTGGCCCGGGGCGAGGGACCAAAGGCTAAGGCAAGCCCTAAGCAGGGGGTGCAGTGGAAACCTGACCCCACCCTCGATCACAGAGATCAGAGGGAATGGCATCCAGCCGCCGTAGCAGCGATACAGAGCAGCGTCGGCAAGGTCTGCCGGTTTCAGGAGGACCCCCTCCGGAATTTGGAAGGCAGCCCTAAACTCGGCCAAGCCCTCGTCAGAATCTACCCTGAATCTAGGGGTGCCCATGTCTAGAAGGGGTGACTACGAAGAAAAGCCCTAGAAATTGAAAAACCCCAAGAAAAACCAGACGAAAGAACAGAGCGACTTACGAGGACGAAGAGGCAGATCAGGAGCAGATCCAGGCACGTTCTGCGGTCGTCGTCCTCAAACAGATCTCAGGAACCAGAACGGAGATCGGAAGCCTCGAACGGATCTCAGAGATCAGAGCAGAAAGTGAAAGTAAGGGCAGAGGCGAAGGCGAAAAGAATCGGAAGCAAGAAGAAGAAGGGGGCGGCCCTATTTATAGAAGGGGAAACCCTCATTTGGGTACCGCCTCCGAATTCGAAGAGACACTTCAAAGCCCGTGCCCGTCAATCAATGAGACAGCCCGTCAATCAATGGGACAACGCAGTCGGCGCGGAAACTACGCGTGTAGCCGTCAGCTCGGTTCCAAAGGCGGACAGGGCAGGGCATTTATTGCTTTAAAGAGTTGAAGCGACACCAGGTAATGATCACAGCATCCCCAGATGGATTCTTCTAGCTTTCAACCCCTAAAGGCTGGCACACTTCAGAGGTCAAAACCTAGGGGGCAATTGTGTGGGGAGATTTCCTGAACCACAAGATTAAGTTAATCACAGCCATCAGATCAGGTTAAAGCATTCTCACGTGCCACCCTCGCGTCGTCCACGTGACACCAGGCTCGTCCCGGCTACCAGAACAGGAGGTCCGGCCGAAGTCGGACAGTTCCGGGCCCTCAGCGCCGAACTGGACCACCTCGGGCGTCATCTCGGCAAGGAGCACCACCACGGGTACCACCTCGGCAGAAAGCTCCATCTCGGCTAAGGGAGCCAAGACAGAAGCCGAAGCAAGAGAGAACATTCACGTGTACCCTTCATCCCCCCACGTCGTCAGGCACGTGGAGGGATAGGGACACGCGCTGGTGGGACAGACGCGACATCCAGCCGCCCACGATCTTCGCCAGATCCCTGACAGAATCCCATCCAGCGGCTGAAGCCACATCAGGGCAGGGCCCGAGGGCAGATCCGCTGGTACTCCTACCGCCAAAGGCGCCCAACAGGATCTGGCCCAACAAGATATGCATTAAATGCGATGTGGGCTGACCCGACGGGCATTTAATGCATAGTGGGCTGGATTGGACCACAATTAATGCAATGTGGGCTGATCATGACTTCTAAGTCAAATCGTGGGACCCACACCACAATATCTTCCAAAGATACGTTCCACACTCTATAAATAGAGACCCATGCCACCATCTAAGGTACGCCATTTTTTCCACACCAGAGCCGTTACTCTGTCTCTCTTCCTCCTCTCCTTCCATTGTTCCAGTTCCCATACTGACTTTGGCATCGGAGAGCCTTGCGCCGCCCAGGCCAGGGTCCTCTGACCGTTTGCTACTCCTTTTCAGGCTCTCGGACGGCATCCAGACATTCCAGACATTCCAGACACCATCATCTTCTCGGATAAGTCCTATAAGGCACCCTCTTATTGTGGGTCATAATTTTCTGCACCTACACTCTTCATAGTAGTTTACCATTTTGTTCGAGAAAGCTGTAGTTTGTTAGGTTCTAGTTGCGCTTGCTTTTATCTTGTATTCTTCTGTAGTGTTGGTTTGTAGCTTTCCACAGGTTTCTGTTTCTCTCTTTAAAATACCCTTTTTTCCAACAAAAGTCTTTGTAGAATGAACTGATTTTGGCAAATCCAAAAATATATTTAAAAAAAGGTCATTACTCAGTGCGGGTCCCACCGAAGTCGAGTCCTGTGAGGGTTCAGACTGGAGACAGACCTAACCTTTGGCAATTTTGCACAAAGTGGCTGCTCGCAGGTCTTGAACCAGCATTATCATTTATGGCACCTGAGTTTTACCATTGCACCAAAGCAAATCCAAAAATGTAAGATATTTTCCTAAAAGGGAAGCCATGCATGTATCATCCTCAAGTTGAGTGTGTGTACAAGGATGGACCATGGTAATGAGATTGTTGATTTGATGGGTTGTTCTGAATTGTCCAACCTAAATATCACAGATGACACAATTCTAACCCTTGTATATACTGACCGCAAATGATGGATGGTTAGGAAAGAAAGAAAGCAATGGTCTGACACCGAATAGAGAGGCCTAAATGGCTGGGGTCCTCCAAGACAGGTTGTCAATGTGTCAGTTTATGTATTTGATCCATGGTGGGTGGTAAACCATAGTGCATGCACCATTCTATGACAAATCCACATTGTAATTATTGCCTTCTAGCCAATGTTAGAAAGATAGGACATATGGTCTTGGCTCGTTTGTTTGCTTGAGTAGAATGCATTTAGCAAAAACCCAAATGGATGCAAAGGGAATGATGGTGGTGGTTGTACTTTTCTAATCAATGAATTGTTACCACTCGAAAAAGAAAAGGCTCACCTGCACAAAATCAAGGGTCCCCAAGGATAATACTCTCTTCAGGGCACAGATCAAGATCCGAAGCCTTATCCCATCTATCCAAAGATGACGAAAGAAAAGAAAGAGAGAAAAAGATCCATTGATGTGTTTATATACTTCACAAAAGACAGAGTTCACATACAAAGGTAAAGAGTTACATTCCAAAGAGGAAACTGAAGCAAATCTTTTTTCTAAGAGTTTTAGAAAGTACATGGGCGCACTTTACTTGAATTTAAAATTTGAAATAATTCCATCATTCTTTTCCCTTATTACTATCTGGGTTTTGTCAGCTCCATTTTTATACTTACCCTATTTAGAGACATGTTCTTTACATAGATAATATCTATAAAATTTATGAATAAAGCAAACCAAAATGCATATTTAAGATGCTAGAATATGAGAAACAGAACCAGAAAATATGATTCATACATTTGAAAATAAGTAGGCCAACTTTTCTTAATGGAATGCTTCTCTCACTCTAGTCGAACTTCATACCATTGTACCGTTCCAATTTCACCGTCGATCTCAAGCTCACAGACAGACTTAACAAGGTGAGAAACAGCATCATCAGTGGTTTTGAATCTTGCGAGATCTGGAGGCAAGGCATCTCCAGGCCAGTTTTCTAGCCAACCTTTCAACTTGGCCTTCAGCTCTTCCTCTGAAACAAATTCTTCACTTTTTCCGGGTTCCATTAGTACGTAGGTATCTGTCTGTAAATATCCTCTCCTCCTCCTAATTGCAAACGTCTGATTGTGTTTGACAACAAAGAAGGGAAAAAAGGGTTTAGGCTATAGCAGATATGAAGCAAGCTGTTATGTTCAAGAAATAAGATAAAAAGAGTGCACGATAAATGACCAACTAGGATTGGAGAGAGCTAATGAATTTGAGACCTAATGAAATTTCGTTGGGGCGTCCCCTACTTAGCGACGCGCTGTATGGTCCGGGTACAGTGATAAGTGAGCAAGGACCGCTGCATCGGCGCCCGGGTGCAGTGTTAAATAGGCAAGGGTCCTCACACTTTATTGGGCGAGTGTGGGGGGTAAGGAAGCTAGTCCAAAATAGAAGGCTGAGATTGGGCACTTGGAACATTGGGAGCCTAACTGGGAAACTTATGGAAGTGGTGGATACAATGGAAAGGAGACGAATCGCAATTGCTTGCTTGCAAGAGACAAGATGGGTGGGACACAAAGCTAAAGAGATTGAGAGGACCGGGTATAAGTTATGGTATACGGGACTTAATAGATCGAGGAATGGGGTCGGCATAGTGGTAAACAAGGACTTAAAGGAAGATGTAGTGAATGTAAAGCGCTATGGAGATAGGATTATTGCAATTAAGTTAGTGTTAGGAGAAGAGATAGTGAACGTATTTAGTGCTTATGCCCCCCAGGTGGGCTTAGGAGATGGACATAAGGAGAAGTTTTGGGAAGACTTGGAAGGAGTGCTACTAGAGATACCCCAAGGAGAGATGGTCTTCATAGGAGGTGATTTGAACGGTCATGTAGGACGTGACGTAGATGGATACATAGGAGTACACGGGGGACATGGGTACGGTAATAGAAATGAAGAAGGGAAGGATATCTTGGAGTTTTCAGTGGCTTATGATCTCATGGTAACTAACACATTTTTTAGAAAGAGAGAGGAGCATTTGGTGACTTATAAGAGTGGCTCATCGAGGACACAAATTGACTTCTTCTTAACTAGGAAAAGAGACCGTTTAGCTTGTAAAGATTGTAAGGTTATACCGGGGGAGAGCTTGACTTCCCAACATAGGTTGTTGATCATAGATGTGCAGTTACAAAGGTGGACTAGAAAAAAGAAGTTGTATAGATGCTCAAGGACTAAATGGTGGAACCTGAAAGGTGATAAGCAACTAGCTTTAAGGGAAAGAGTACTAGAGGAAGACGTTTGGGCGACAGAAGAGAGTGCAAATAATATGTGGGATAAGGTAGCAGAGTGTATTAGGAGGGTAGGGAAAGAAGTCTTAGGAGAATCTAAAGGGGGTGCTCCGGTACAGAAAGAGGCATGGTGGTGGAGCGAAGCCGTCCAAGACAAGATAAGAGTTAAAAGAGAGTGCTTTAAAACTTGGCAAAAGGATCGAATTGAAGCGAACTTGGAGAGGTATAAAGAAGCAAAAAGAGAAACCAAAAAGGCAGTTAGTGAGGCCAAGGCAAAGGCATTTGAGGAGCTATATAGGCGACTTGACACTAAGGAAGGCGAAAGAGAGATATTCAAGCTTGCTAAAACTAGAGATCGGCGGACCAAGGACTTAAACCAAGTTAAATGCATTAAGGATGAGGATGAAAATGTATTAGTAAAGGAAGAGGAGATAAAGGAGCGTTGGAAGAGCTACTTCTACAAGTTATTTAACGAAAGCAGTAGTAGTGACATACAATTGGGGCAGCTTACCATTTCTAGAGAAGAAGCGAATCATATGTTCTATAGGAAATCAGTAGGGAAGAAGTTAAAGAAGTATTGAAAAGAATGAAGAATGGGAAAGCGGTTGGGCCAGATGGTATCCCTATTGAGGTCTGGAGGTGCTTGGGGGAGGATGGTATTAGTTGGTTGACAAAGCTTTTTAATGTAGTGCTAAAGAGCAAGAAGATGCCTAATGCATGGAGGAAAAGTATTCTTATACCCATATACAAGAACAAAGGAGATATTCAGAACTGTGCGAACTACCGCGGGATTAAATTGATGAGCCATACGATGAAATTATGGGAGAGAGTTATTGAGAGAAGACTAAGAAGAAAAACAAATGTTTCAGAGAATCAATTTGGTTTCATGCCTGGGAGATCAACCATGGAGGCTATCTTTCTCCTGAGGAGGTTAATGGAACAGTATAGAGAAGGTAAGAGAGATTTACATATGGTGTTCATTGACTTGGAGAAGGCCTATGACCGGGTTCCTAGGGAGATTCTTTGGAAAGTTCTGGAAAAGAAAAGAGTTTGTGTCGCGTATATTGAGGCGATAAAGGATATGTATGATAGAGTCGTGACATCTATAAGGACGACTGGCGGCGAAACTAAGGAGTTTCCTATCACGATTGGTCTACACCAAGGCTCAGCGTTAAGCCCGTACTTGTTTGCCCTAGTTATGGATGAGATTACAAGACATATCCAGGATGAGGTGCCGTGGTGTATGCTATTTGCAGATGACATTGTTTTAGTGGATGAGACGAGAGAAGGAGTGAATGCTAAACTTGAATTGTGGCGGAAAACATTAGAGACAAAAGGGTTTAGGCTAAGTCGATGCAAAACGGAATATATGGAATGCAAGTTTAGTCAAAGTAGGACACCTAGTAACATAGAAGTAAGTTTGGGCACACAAAAGATAGTAGAGAAAGAAAACTTTAGGTACCTTGGATCTATGGTGCAATAGGATGGAGGGATTGATACTGATGTAAGTCACAGGATTCAAGCTGGGTGGACCAAATGGAGGAGTGCTTCGGGGGTCTTGTGTGATCGGAAAGTCCCCCTCAAGGTTAAAGGAAAGTATTATAAGGTGGCGGTACGGCCAGCGTTGTTATATGGATCAGAGTGTTGGGCAGTAAAGCATAATCATGTCAAGAAGATGGAAGTTGCGGAGATGAGAATGCTAAGATGGATGTGCGGGATCACAATGAGAGATAGGATTAGGAATGAGGAGATTAGGGGCATAGTAGGAATAGCACCGATTGGAGATAAAATGAGAGAAAATCGACTGAGATGGTTCGGCCATGTTAGAAGGCGTCCAACAGAGGCACCTGTTAAAAGGTGTGAAAGCATGGAGTTTGCCAAGAGTAGGAGAGGGAGAGGGAGACCCAAGAGAAGTTGGAAAGAAACTATTAAACATGATCTTGCCTACATGGATCTAACGGAGGACATGGCCCTAAACAGATTTGATTGGCGTCGTCAAATCCATATAGCCGACCCCACCTAGTGGGAAAAGGCTTGGTTTGGTTTGGTTTGGTAGGATTGGAGAGAGCGAGTTTGTCATATGATACACCCACAAGGATGTGTTAGAAATATGGGTGTGAGGTTTCTGTAGTTACCCATTGGGAATATGATTCCTTGTTGATATATTGTTTTGATTTCCCCTTCTTTTTTTCTTTCTTTCTTTGTTTACTTAGGATCAGCAAATCAGAACCAGTTTGTATGGTGGAACAACAGATGTATTCCAAGGGGGATCATAAGTATCGTCATAAGTAGCTGGTTAATGACAGATCTAAAAAATAGTGATTGATTCACCAAGAAATTTTACCATAATTCTTGTCTCCAGGATCAACATACCAACGCAAGTCTACGACCCCATCAAACTTGAATCATAATCAAGGATCACTTCTGCATTATGTAGGTAGATGCTCATACTATGATACTTATAACATGAGATCATAATTACGCACCTAAGCTCTGATATTTGATTATTTTGTACTTCTACTGTTATATGCATCATTCCACTTGCCAATGTCACACTCCACACTAGAAAATACATTGAGTTTTTGTTACAATTTGTCCAGTAGTTATAAAAATCCCATTTGCATTAGATGGCCCACATGTCCATTGGGCCCATGAAGCTTTGGAGACCCATTTCGGATATAAAGGCATTTGGGATGTACTAGGCCCAATTAAGAGATGATCATGGTCTTTTGTTAATTTGTTTTCAAGTTTATACTGGGATCAAGAAAGTGTTGATTCCCATCTATCTCCATAGTTCAATTTTGATAGATAGAGCAACTACTTGAGGGTTTCTCTCATGTTGGGGATTTGATGGAAATCTCCTATGATTTAAGGACCTCTCTAGCCCCATCCCCACTCAACTACATACACCATCAATTATGTGATAAGAGTAAAAATGTGATAGAGTAAGGAGAGAGAAAGAGTAGCTGGATGGATTATAGGCCAAACTTAGGAGCAATAGCATGTGGGGCAACTCAAGCATAGCAATCATGGTTGTGGAAGATATGTGATGATTTATTTAATTAATTGCTTTAATCATGATCGTGTGCTTTGAATCAATGGACCTATTGGGTGTAAGTATTTCTTTATACATTTTATGGTTTCTTCTCTTCCAAATTGCTAAACCAATTTCAAATAAGTTGAGTGCTGCATAACTAGATATGGCCATGGGTCACCCATGAGCCAATCCCTCCACTTAGGGATGGGTTCGGTAGTTTCTCGGGTTTAGGGCAGGTACGAATTTATAGGTTTTGACCTGAGTCGGTTTAGGAGATAGTTTGCTTTTTTAACTGCCTTGCCCCATGCGTCTCACCTCGCCCTATTAATAACTGCGCTGCATATCTTTTAGTGGGATGTAATACGCATCCTATGTAATATAGTGAGTGGAGGACATTGCAAAGAATTGAAGTAAAGAGTTATGGGTTCAAATGTCAATCTTCCACGTGCAATAGAAAATGTATAATATAATTTTTATTATAATATTTTGAAACAAAAAGTTTCTAGTTTCACACCGGACCCGTGCCATATATACATCACAGGTCGGTTCAGGTATGGTGCAGGATAGGTGTGAGTCAGCATGGTGAAACCCAACCTGTTTCCAACCCTACATATTGGAAGCTCTCACCTAAATCATCGTGGATAGAGTGTTGACCGAAACATGCAATGGTTTGCCTCTCCAAATTGATGGACAAACGGTTGTAAGATTAGGATTGTCCATTCAATATATTTTTGAGGTTTTGCAAACTCCACTTCATTGCCAAGTTTTAGCTTTTTCTTCCATGTTGCATGGATTCTTTGAGATGAGAATGTATCTACATCGCACATATTCTAGACTTGACAACATGTTAGGTCATTCCCAGATTCTTTTTGGTTATAATTTAACCATTGTTTTGAAGTTGATCAAATGCTATTACATGTTTTCTTTTTTTGAGATAAGTTAAAACATTGAAGTACTTACTACTTGATTGTTCAGTGTAAGATTTGTACATAATTTTCTATAGATGCTATTTTTGCATATTATTTCTTTTTAGAGAAGCCATCATTTCTTAAAAATCTTATTACACGCTTTCTTCTTTTGAGATTTAATTAAAACATGTAAATACCTATTACTTGATTGTTTAGAGTAAGATTTGTACATGATATATAATAGATGATACTTTTGCATATTATTTCTATTTAAAACAGTCATTTCTTTTACATATATTTGAATATCATGCCGATTGAGAATCTCTTATGTCTTAAAATTTGCCCAATTGGACACCCCATACCAGCATTGGATTCTGACATATATACACTCACGCATCTTAGCTTTTCCTCTAATACTGCCTGCCTAATAAACAGTCACAAAGAGAGTAATAAACAGTACATGAAAAGAAGATAGTGGAGGACTTATTAAACAGAAACAAAAGGGACGGTCTCTACCTTAATGCAGAGCTTGGTATGCCTTGTCATTTTTGGAAATCCTAAATCAATTGAAGAGCCCATATGGCCAGCTGTAGATCCTGGCCTCAATTTAACAAATGGAGTTTGAATACAACATCTTGTTGATTGTGTGCCTACAAAAGAACCAGCATTACAAGGACATGAAAATTGTAGTTGCTACTGTGAAAAAAAAAAAAAAAACGGTTTTCAAGTTGTAATGTCAATAGACTTTGATAAACTACTGAAGAAAAATGTTGTTCTCCATTTTTCAGATTTTCTATCTACAAACTCATATAAGAATTTGTTAGCAAAGGCACACCTAAACCTGGGATATCACTACACCATAATCTACAGACAATCATAAAAGAAAAATAAACTCAGAATCGGATGTCAGTAACATAGCATGATAATTCCATACATCTGTAAGTGAGAATCAGGTGCTGATTTGGGCAAATATTGAAAACTAGTTTTGTCAATGCCTAGGCACCTTGGTTCATCACTCCCAAATATCAAAGATTATCAAAACAAAAAGAAAATGAAACAAGGGAACCCCGAATGGCTTGCATCTTTTTCCACCATATGGACTTGTGCTAGAAATTGCCACATTTAGCCGGCTTAATTCCGTTGGTAGAATTTAATTTTACATAGTTACTTATGTGAACTTCCTTGTTTGTTATAACACTCCAAGATAAGTCCTCCGAGTTTAACCTGTTAGAGATGTTAGCCAACCCATTGGCTTCTGTATCTTCCTTGCCCTGATCTAACTTCTTGGTGTTGCAGAAGGCAGCATATGATGTCGCGCTCTACTGTGAAGCTGAATATTGTGCCCTGGTGGCCACTACTGCAAAAACAGTTTGGCTCCACTCTACTCTTCAGGATATCAGTGTTTACTTATCATCACCTACTTGTTTATCGTGTGATAACATTATTGCAGCCTGAATGGCAGCCAACACTATGTTTCATGCCCAGACAAAACACATAAAGATCGATTATCATTTTGTCCAAGATAGAGCTGGCCTGGGTGATTTATGTATTGTTTTGTTTCCTACATTGCATCAAGTGGTCAATATTCTTACAAAGGTGCTGCCTACTCTAAATTTCCAGGACCTTATGTTCCGAGTTAATATTACTCACACCATCAACTTGTGGGGGTGTGTAGAGATGTTAGACAATAATAATGGCAACATTCCGTAACGTCACAAGAAAATCTAGAATAGAGTCTGAATCCTGTCAAACTCCTTGCATTTCTATCATTGATGTTGCCTTGTACAGTAAGTCCTGTATTGTAATCTTCATCTTTACTGATTGGGGGTTCGTAAATACCAACATTTACATCCACAGCTCTCTCATTGAGAAGAGAAGCCATTACAACTTTATTTACTAGAACCAATCTAACACTGGAATGTGTATAAGTCTCCTATCAACTAATCATAAAGTGGTCTTGGTTGCCTGTTTGGACATTGGTCAATTCTAGCATCCAGTCCATGATCCTGTTTCTTAACCCAATGCTGCATTTTATTATCTCTCACTAACTCTGGACTGTCAAGTTCCAACCTCAATTACCAAAAACCTGGTTAATAATAATATGGCCAAAACTTCAGGATTATCATTGGAACTCATTTCTGTAAACCCATTTAACCTAATAGCCATTGTTTAGCATCAACTCAGGGGACATTCCTGTAGTTGCATTTCAGCAGAAACAATTTAGCCACTCTGTTTCCTAGAGCTTGACAATATAATAGAAGAAACCTGATTTCTATCAGTGTTAACCAGTCCCATAATGTATATCCAAGGATTTGAAAAAATAGCAGGCCTGTTGTCTCTTCAAGCAGGGTCAGTCATGGCAGAGGAAGGTAGGTTTTGGTTAGTGTAAGTAAACTCTTGGCCCAATTCCAACCAAGGATGGGCTCGGGTTGAGGTCATTGATCTATCAAATGAGGCTTTAGGGTGTGACTATATCCGAACCCGACCGAGTTGGCTTGATTCAAGGGGGAACAAAACCCATCCCTAATCGAACCATCCCACCCCCAAGTCTGAGTTTTAAAACCATATCTTCACTTATTGCAACTTAGCCCCTTGGATAGAAAGCCACTGCTTACAATCCCTAGAAATATAAAAACCAGCAAAAAAGCAGGCAATTTCATTTTTTGCTGTTCTTTTCCTAGTAAACAGATAAAACATGGAAGTATCCAAAATGGTGAGAAAGTGAGAACCAATTTCAAACTTGAGAATTTCAGGAATAGAGAAAAACAATGGGAGCAACCAAAATCATTGAGAACCCTCTTTAAATTGAGATTTTCAGGAACACCATCCATCTAGAAGCTCCATGCACAATCCTTCATCTAAATCATTTAAATTTCTCATCAATCTCTTTTTTCTCATTACCCAAAATCCCAGCAAACCCACTTCCAGCTTTGTAGCTTCTACTGACTCTCACAGTCTTGAGTCTCACTCTCACATGAGATTCCACACAGCAGCACTTGGATGTTTTGAAGTTCGCCTTCTTCTCTCTTTTCCTATCATGGGTGTTCTTCCTACAACATATTCTCTTCACACAATCTTCTCATTTGCTCCAAAAACAACACATGAAATCAAGATAACCCAATTACATATATACAGGAAACAACCCATTAATACCATGAAAACACAGAGGGGATTCAGTCGCAAAAAATTAGTTTATGTTTCTTCCTAATTCTTCTGCTACCTCTCCCTAATCTAGATTTTCTATTTATAGTCAAATGCATCAATATAACATAGTTCTTATGGAAGTGACATCACTTTAGATGAGAGGTGGAAAAAAGAACACTTACAATAGAATATATGATTTCCATGGCTGAGCAGTTGCTTGCTCACAGCTCCCTCCATTAAAATCATGGTGTCTGAGATAGACTTGTTGCTGCCAAATCTTCATTTGGTGGAATGTAGAGCTTCGCATCTACATAATCATTGGGATAATGTTTGCATGGACGTGAGGCTTTGCGGACCATTCTGCCCATATTGAGATATGATATGCACCGAAATGCCACCAGAAATTTTGATTTGACCCCCCACTCTATACAGGTACCAGAATTACCGGTATGGTGCAAATGTAAACCTCAAGTTTTGGTGACAAAATCTACTCCGACCCGGATCCAACTTGTATCTTATGTAGGTTGGATGTGGGTCAGGAAATACCACCAGAAGTGAAGTTGGGCGTGACCAGGAGCATTTGAGGATTCTCAATCAATTCAATAGGTGGCCCCATTATAGAGTTCCACTCGTTCTACTCAAGATTTCTTTAACCCATTTGGCATTTTACTTTTAAAATAAAGTGGAGTGAAGTGAAATAAGAAGAAAGAATAAAATATAAGTGAGTTATGAAAGAATAAAATATAAGTGGGTTATGATGGTATTTTATATTTTAGTTGTTTGTGATGGAATATTTTTGACTTTTTGTACGTTGAAATGAAGTTTTTTTTGTCTTTTAGTTAATGAAGATAGTTGCTTTTTTTACTTTTTTTTTTTTTTTTTTGAAAAGATGGAGGGAGTTTTGGTAAAAAGTGTTTTTGATTTGATATTTAACTTGACTTTACTTGATAAGTAAAATTACCAAACGGGCCCAAGTCTCACTTTAGTTGAATTTCTAATAGCAATGTAATGCTCTCGATGAGAATTGCCGGTCTGATTTACTTTGGAAGGTGAGAATTAGCCGAGCTGGCCATGTGAATTATCACTTTTGGCCGACAGAATTATACAATTTGAAATTTTTGAATGCTAATTAGCCTGAGCATTTTTGGAATTTCACCTTGAGACAATATGTAGGAATGGGAAGATTACAAAAATGTATGAGACTTTTGGCCCGTTTTCAAAATAGTATATGAAGATTTGAATATTTGAAAAGTGTTAAAAGTCTTCCACAATTCTTTCAATCAAGTATTCTCCATAAATTTTCTTTTGAGGTATTAAAAAAATACAGTTATAATAATGCTATTTTTTTTAGTTATTTGGAATATCCTTTTTGAACCAACCATGCATAAAGGTGGTTGGAATGGCCTCACTAGGTTGTTTGGATTGGCCTTATTATTTATTTTAAATGATTTATTAAAGGAAAATTTTAAAAAATAACATAAAGGTATTTTTTTATTTATAAAAAAAAAACCTTATGGAGAAGACTTGATTAAAAGAAGTGTGGAAAACTTTCATACTTTTTAGAAATATTTAATTATTTAAATACTTTTTTGAAATGAGCCAAAAGTTTTATGAACTTTTGAAATCTTTCATTTGAAAGTACCCACAGAATATATTACAAAATGCTAGGGCTAGGTGGGTTCGTAGTCAACCGGAACTCAATCCATTGATATTTGCACGTACCGATTCCTACCCTAAACTATGGTGGGTTTTATAGTTGTGATACCAAACCCATCCCGTGAGAGTCACGAGTCCAACCAAGTGTGTTAGTGGTCGATTTAATATGTTTTGAAAAATGTGAAAACCCATGTGTATTAACAAATATTAGAACCCATGGCATCCAAGAAAAAATCCACTCTATACTACCACATACACTAAATAAAATGTTGAATATGAAATCTTACTTAATAATAAATAAAGTATAGACATACGGGGACGGGTTCGATACACTCATAATCCAAACCCGGCTCTATTTGGTATATGAAAAACCATATTCAATGCGAACCCGACCAACGCACTACCAAACCCATCCGTAAAGAAGGAGGGGCCCATTGCCATACCTTTAACCAAGCAAGCCCTGGGAGGATCCGGATCATATTTCCTTGAGTCGAGCTACAGTACCGGACCCGGACTCCTTAAACCCTAGACAAGGGCATCGGGTATCTCTCTCTCTCTCTCTCGATTGATCGATTTGCAGAACCCCAGCTCTCTTCTTCGTTGCTCTTCAATTTCTACGTTTGATTCTCTGCAAATCGAAGATGGGTTCTCAGAAGAGAAAATCTATTGAAAACCCATCTTCTCCGGAGTCCCTTTATCCCCACAAGTTGCAGAGATCGAACGGTTCTTCGACCTCTCTCGAAGGTGAACTCATCGCTTGCCTTCACGACATCTCATACCCACACAACTACGTTCCCCGCCCGAAACCCACCACCCAAGATGGCCCCACGACGCCCGCGAAGGAGTTCGAATTCAAGCTCGACCCTTTTCAGTCGGAAGCCATCAAGTGTCTGGACAATGGCGAATCAGTCATGGTAATTGTCGTTTATACTCTCATTTGATTGGTCTTGATTGTATTGGTAGATTTTGGTGTGACCACTTGTTTTCTTTTTTGAAAATTTTGCAACCCATGTTTTTTCTGCTTCTAACTATTACTATTACTCGGAATGTGTTGGTCTTAAGCTCGAAGAAAGATGGGTTGGCTTTGAATTGTGCTAGTTTTATTGTTCCCGAATTGAATTTTATTCACCATGTGTTGTGACTCGGCGTGTTTCAGTTTGGTCCCAAGTGCGAAGAAAGGAGTTTGGGTTTGAATTATGCCCTTGTTGCTGTTCGCAACTTGAATTATTTGTGCGCCTCGTGTTGTTGTGACCAGCAAAAAATTTCTCTTGGCGAGATATTTGAGAAAGACTAAAAAAAAACCAACCTGTTACATAATATTAAAATTTTAAAATCACGTGTTCAATTTAACCAATAAACTATATATTAGATTTATCCCAAGAAATGATAAAAATGATGAATTTTATTGCTCTATACATCCAACAAAAGTCAATAGAGGGTCCATAAGAGCAAAGAAGAATTGTAAATTGCATGATTTTAGTAAATGTGAAAAATATTCACCCACGCACCGCACATCCGTACCATCCTGGAGGTGGGACCCACCTCATTATATGACTTGAATGTATAAAAAGCCTTGATTTTTGGCCTATTATTTAGAGCTCAGATCCTTTTGCTACTTAAACAAAAATGGTAAAGTTGATGAAACCTTTGGGGCATATAACTAATTAGGGTAGAAATCCCTTAAGCACCTCTATTTTTGGCCAAAGATTAAGAAAATTGATGAAGGAGGAAGGGTCAAAGAGAACACCACTAAAATACACAAAGATTTTAAAGGAAATAAAAAAAGTTAAGTAGGGGCAAAAAACCGGAATAAAAAACAATTGATTTTTCTAATTAAAGGGAGTCAAAAGTTGAGGAGGGGCAATTGCCCCTCCTCAACTATATGTGGCTCTGCCACTGGTTGTGACTCATTTGCCTGTCGCAATTATGGAAAAAAAAGGGGGTATGCCCCCTTTTTCTTAAGATTTCTAATTGGCTTGTGCTTTTAATTTGGCCTTTGCAATGGTTTGAATTATACACCCTTTCTTTTGTTTAGAGCCTGTTCTATTGTTCATAGTATGAGTTAATTCTTGGGCATGTGTCGACTTGGCATTCAATGGCTCCAAGCTTGGAAAAAAGGAGGGCTGGCATTAGGTGGACAGTTGGTGTTAAATTATGCCATTTTTTTTTTAAACTGTCATATTATTCTTGATTTTAATTATTTGTCTGCTATGTGTTGTGACTTTTGTATTGGTTGGATTTGATATAATAATAATAATAATAATAATAATAATAATAATAATAATAAAATAGAGAAATGGGTGTTAGATGCGGAACTTGCTCTAAAAAATCCCAAGATAAATTTAAAGCTTATTTTGAAAAAAAAAAGTAGCACTCGGCCAAGCTGGTTACAGAATGATGATGATAATATTTCCGAAACACCCTTGGTGAATTCTCCTTTTACTTAGGGTCTGTTTGGATTGATGTAAAATATGTGCAATTGACTCAGTTTATATGACAGGTGGGAGCTCAAGCTGATAAATTAAAAAAATCTGCGATTAACTCAGTTTATATGAAGGCTGGGAGTTCAAGCTTTTGGATATCCCCATTTAAGTGTGGAAGCTGAATGATGTATTAGTGGGTCGCAATAAAACCACGTAATTCTTGTGCCCTCTCAAAAGCTAGGAATTCATATGGAGGAAAGTCGGGGATTCTTCCAGTAATCAAATGTACCGTCGGTGCTAACAGACACACACTGTGTACTTTTGTATTTGGGTACATGTTGCAAGTTCCAAGTAATTGAATATACTTGGCAACCAGCATTATATTTATAGGGACCCAAATGGATGGATGTTTGTTTCCAATATTGACATCTAAAATGCTTTTTTGCCCCAAGGATTAAAATACTACTATTGGAAATGTGTTGGCCACTCAAATTGATGTCTCTCTTGACATGATGCACACAGAATACTCATTGCTTGACTTGGATTCCTTTCTTTTCTATTCTTGCTTAATAAATGACCTTTATGAAAAAGATTATGAATTTCTTTGTTCAGAATTAATAAAACATTGAGAAATTGGAGCATAATTTTAAGTATAGAAAATGCAATTAATTTTGAAACTTGTATCTGTCTATTTTTATATGTATTGTCTATTTTTATATGTATTTGATGGGCACAAAGCATATATTGATTATCATGATGTTCGTACCGTTTGGGGAAAAAATGATGGTCACCACCAAAGGCTCATTCCAACTTTTAGAGTTGACTTTGTGAGTTAATCTTTCTTGCTCATCGTATCTACTTTCACAATTACAATCAAACCTGTCACTTTTGATTACTACATTACGAGTCTTTACTGGTTCTTATTATTGGTCTATACTAGTTTCTTCCTTCTCACAGTTCTTGGTAAATTTGATACTAATTGGCAATCTTCATTTACATGTCCAAACCATCTCAATTGATATCTTCGATTTCTCTTCTATCTTGGCCTACCGTTTCAATACCTTTATTTTGTTCTATGGTCACTACTAAGTGATGGAACCCAATGATGGATGGAGTCTTCACGCATTCACCACAGATGCTCGGCCTTTCGAGTCATCATCATTGGCAATCCAAAGAGTCTTTATTATAAGGGGAAACAGTTTGCATTCATTGATCCAAAATGAGAGATTACAAGGTATTTATGGAGGACAGGAGGTGAAACCTGCCTGTTAGGACCTAGATAGGATCCTCCTTTTCCCTCCATGAATTCATTACATGCCAGTTTCTTGGTGCTAAATATCCTTGCTTTCATTGATTACACGTCACTCAATAAACTTTAATTGGCTACATTCAGTCGATTATATCTTGATTGATTGAATCAATTGTCATGATTGATTGCATGTCAATCAATTACTTTACTAGATATTATCTAGATCTAGGAAACTAAGTTGTAGAAAGTAAGAAAACGTAGTTGGGTTGTGCATTGGGTTGGCTATCCATGGGTTGTGCCCAATGGATCTGTCATCTATGAGCTTGGCCCGATGAGCTGGCCCATTATATGTTGGCCTGATGGGCTGGTGGCTGGCAATGGGCCTTTCCTTGGGCCCCCTTTTTTTAATATTGAGGCCCATGATGCACTCGGGCTGCATCATTAGATATTGGAGCCTGTTAAACTATCAGTTTTTATTAACAAGTTTTAAAATATTGGTATCAGAAGGCACACGGTCAGTCAACCCGCAAAAAAAGAAAGAAAGAAAGAAAGTTACGTATCACTGATATGTGTGTACTATGCACCAGTTATTGTCTTGAGTTTATAAGATAAAAAAGGTTCAAAATCTATCCAAAATTTATGATACTAGGGAATCTTAGATTTGATGTTCATTTGCATTCTTGTTTAGTTTAAATAACTGTAATTGACCCCTAATTCATGCAGATCTTATATCACAGTCTGAATTGGAAACTATTTAGTTATAGTTGTATACCATTCAATCTGTTGGCTGACATGCATGCAAACAGAAGTCAAATATTTATGAATTATTCAACATCAATATTAGCAGTGTATTTGCTTCAAAAAATAAAATAAAATATTAGCAGTGTATTTGCTTCAAAAAATAAAATAAAATATTAGCAGTGTATCATCTATATACAATTATGCGTAACGATTGAAGTACGTACATAACATGATGACTAGCTGAAAAGTAGGCAAAAATAGAGTCATTATGGACCAACATATGTAGATATTTATGTTCAGCATGTCTAAACGAAAAACGTTAATTATATATATTTTTTTGGAAAAAAATAAATTTTCAGCTGTATCATTTGCTACCAGATAATATCAGAGGATATGGGCGTTAATGTGTTTTTGGTTGCTACACATGTCATATTGTAATGGGCATGGCCAATACGAGATAAAATATCGGATGATGTGTTACAATTTCGTGTGGTGTTTCAAACTTTCGTTACCAGAACATCCCTGTTAGTTCTCGAACTGCTGGAGTTTGTACTCCATCTTATTTTTTCTCTGTTCTGTTAATTTTAAAGCAATTTGATTCAGAATCTTTTATTTAAAATTCTATCTCATTGTTCTTTTGAGTTTTGATTTCTCGTCTAACTAATTAGCACCATATTGTCTACAAATGACATGCACCGAAGACCACCGTTTTGAATTCTACTACCAAGCTATCTATAACCAAGGGAAATAAATAGCGGGCATAAAAGGACCCTTGGTGCTGGCAGCTTTTACTAGCAATCTAGACATCTCTCCATACATGGGTTACACTTGTTATTGCTTGTTGTCATGCATGTCTTATCATAGTTGATTCATCATTTTTACCGATAATATAGCTGGTTTATGATTTATCTGTGACACTATGCCTTAAATATATAACATACAAATATATTGATATTTAAAGATGCGTAAAGATGATTTATGGTGTTATTCTCTGATTCAGGTAGAAGCTTGCCTAAGTCTTCTGGGTGGATTGTGCATATGCCCCTTGGACCACATGCATGGGATGCCCTCTCCCCATGTGTGATAATTTATTTACCTAGAACTCTAGTTATAAAAGTGTACTTAAATGCCTTTAGTTTTTTAGCATGGATACTACAGACTCTAGTTGGTTGTGATATCTTGAAACTATAGCAATCCCGAGAGAAATCCAACTCTGACAAAACCCATTGAACGCTAAGCAGAACCTTCCTTCCTAAAGAATTGAAATAACCAATTCAAATGGTTCTTGTCTATGTGATTGAATAAAGAGGACTATCATTATCCTTTGCTTGAGGAGGAGTCCATTTTAGGTTGAGTGGTGTTTGACTGACTGTGAGACTCAACCTCTGGCATGTGGCCTACTATTCCTTTATTGGGCATGCAAGTCCATCCTGAGATTTGGCATATCATTTGTATTTTCTGGAATTTTCTTCTCTATGACTGTGGCTCAGAATGTAGTAATTTCTATCATTGGGTTTCAATCTTGGAATGTTGTTTTGTTTTTCTAGTTGAAAAGATGACTACGAACAAGTTCAGGAGTTTTTTTATATTATTTTGCCGTTCATTGCTTGGCCCTAGGGAATCTCTTGGGCCATCTTAGCCCTTCAACCTGTTCTAATTCCCGTATTTTGTTCTGCAGTTTATGATTTGGAACAATTATTCTGGGCAGTAGTGCTACCATTATTAGTTAAACAGAACCATAAGGACTAGCTCCATAACAACTTTTGGATGTGTGATTTGACCTAGTTTGGAGCTAATCTTCTTATGTGAAAAGGTATACACGTATAGGGGTGGTTTTACCTGTGATGATCTGCAAATTCTCTGTTACTTATGCATATTTCCCCTGGCCTTGAGTCACAATATGCAATCTGAGATCTTCCCAAACTTTGTTTGCTCCACTATGTATTAAAGCATTCTGGACTGCATCAGTAACGTGCAATGCTTTAAAAACCAGATTGGAGGGCAAACTGGTAGAGTGGACAGTTTGTTCCATCCCGATTCAAGTTCGACCACCAGTTTTTACTGTTTTCTTGGTTTGACCCTTTTTGACCTATACTCTGGTTTTTATGTAGCTGCCCTGGAATCTTTTAAGACACTGGGAATGAGCTGGACTGCATTATTATCACACCATCAATCCTAACATGTTGGTTGATTGATACTAGTTAGCTTTTAGGAAAAATTGATACTAACTGAATCTGTAGGTTATTAGGTACTTCTAATGATCTAATCCATACCTTTTAGTGATAATTCATTTATTTTGATATAGCTTTGGTTCAAATCAATTTATAGTTTTATTGGAAAAATGCAGTTTTGGATTCAAATTATTTTATCTGCTGTTCAATGCTAGTCCTATTTGAGATTTCACCTCCAGCGTGCTCATTCTTTTGCCATAATTTAAGTTTTAACTTAGAATTTTGCTTGACTTCTATTCAGGTATCAGCCCATACGTCAGCAGGAAAGACCGTTGTAGCATTATATGCTATTGCCATGTCTCTGCGAGACAAGCAACGTGTCATCTATACCTCTCCAATCAAGGCACTCAGCAATCAGAAGTACCGAGAATTTAAAGAAGAGTTCTCAGATGTTGGTTTGATGACTGGAGATGTAACCATTGAGCCTAATGCCTCGTGCTTGGTAGGAGCGGATGATTCTTTGCTTAGGTTTTTCTACTTTTCTTCCTTAGATTGAACTTGCATTTAGAAGTGTCAATTCTTGATTCAGCTTACATACCTGACCTGGCAATTCAGGGGTTGGGCAGACATTTTCAACTTGATTAATGAATCAGTTGGGTCCATCCTTGCACTCCGACCCGCTGATCCTACTCAAACTCAACCCTGCTGAAATACAGTGTTTAGGGTTGACATTTCCAACCTGATCAATAACCGTTCGGAGTTCAGGTTGAGTCTATACTTGTCTCTCAGTGGTTGACCTGATATGGAGACTTGGGGTTTTCACTTGCATCGGTTTTTCCCCCCTCCCCCAGAAATTGGGAAATCATGATAAGTGTTCTAATATTTTAGTCAATTTTTCAGGTCATGACTACAGAAATTTGGCGTAGTATGCAGTACAAGGGTTCTGAAATCACCCGGGAGGTTGCCTGGATTATTTTTGATGAAGTGCATTACATGCGTGACAGGGAAAGAGGTGTTGTATGGGAAGAAAGCATTGTTATGGCTCCGAAGAACTCACGATTTGTATTCCTCTCAGCAACAGTTCCCAATGCCAAGGAATTCGCGGATTGGGTTGCCAAGGTTCTTCCCCTTGATTGATATTTGATTTCCTTCCCTTCTTGTTTCCAGCCTATGTTGTCGTTGATAGTACTTTGATTTTAGCTTCAGGCAGGAGTACATTTGTGGGTGTTCTTGGTTGTTTAGCACTTTAAGCCGTCCAATATGCAGGTCCACCGCCAACCATGCCACATTGTCTATACAGATTATCGACCTACACCACTCCAGCATTATATTTTTCCTTCCGGAGCTGATGGTCTCTACTTGGTGGTGGATGAGAAGGGAAAATTCCGAGAGGACAGCTTTCAGAAAGCCTTAAATGCGCTTGTTCCTGCTGGCGAAGGGGACAAGAGACGTGAGAATGAAAAGTGGCATAAAGGATTGCGGGCAGGCAAATCTGGTGAACAAAGTGACATCTTCAAACTGGTTAAAATGATAACACAGCGTCAGTATGACCCAGTTATACTTTTCAGCTTTAGCAAAAGGGAGTGTGAATTTCTTGCGATGCAGGTAATTTTGCTTTTGATATCTGAATTATTTTGTAGTTTTTCAAAGTTTATCTAGCTTAGGAAGATATTTGTTCTTCTGAGATTCATCTTTGTGTTGGATTGGGGGAAGATTGAGTTGACACTTGATAGTCAAGACATGAAAACCAGGACAAGTTTGACTATTATGCTGTAAATGATTCAGGTGCATCTGTTAAAAAATATGTTTGTATGTTTTTAGTTGCTTAATCTCTTGAAGCAATAAAGTGATGCAAAGTTATTTGATCCATGTTGAGGTGTTATTTGTGTGACAAAATCTTTATTGCCATTTTTTTGTCTATTTGGTAAGTGGTTAATCTTTATGTTTTTAGTTGCTTAATCTTTATTGCCATAATCATGTCAAGAAGATGAAAGTTGCGGCGATGAGAATGCTAAGATGGATGTGCGGGATCACAAGGAGAGATAGGATTAGGAATGAGGAGATTAGGGGCAAAGTAGGAATAGCACCGATTGGAGATAAAATGAGAGAAAATCGACTGAAATGGTTCGGCCATGTTAGAAGGCGTCCAACGGAGGCACTTGTTAAAATGTGTGAAAGCATGGAGATTGCTAGGAGTAGGAGAGGGAGAGGGAGACCCAAGAGAAGTTGGAAAGAAACTATTAAACATGACATTGCCTACATGGATCTAACGGAGGACATGGCCCTAAACAGATTTGATTGGCGTCGTCAAATCCATATAGCCGGCCCCACCTTGTGGGAAAAGGCTTGGTTTGGTTTGGTTTGGTCGGTGGTTGCAAAGCTCCGACCTTCCTTTTACTTTGCATGACTTGTGCTTACCTTTTATTTCAGTAGTCAGTAGTAGCTTCTGAGGTTGCTTCTTTTTTTTTTTTAATTGTAGATGGCAAAGATGGATTTGACCGAGGATGATGAGAAGGAGAACATAGAAAAAATCTATTGGAGCGCAATGGATATGCTTTCAGATGACGACAAAAAGCTACCTCAGGCAAGTTGCTGTTTTTTCCTTTATTCATTATAGGTGTTTTGAGTGACAAAAGGCAAGCATGAGGTTGCAGGTGCAAATCATGTTACTTATCCAATGACAAATCCAACACCATTCTCCCTCTCTTTCCTTTTGATTTGGAACTCAACCAAAATTCATTCCCATTGGAGTGCACCCTTTTGTTTGATGAATCTCATATGAAATTTCAATTTATTGCATTCGAGCTAATCTCGTATTTTAGATGTGATTCATCCAACGTGGTTCTTACTCTGATTGATGTGAATTCTTGTTCATGGCTGTGTGATATGGGTGGCCTAGATTTTCATGCTTGCTTCTCTCAGTTTTTTGCCTAGATTTTTTTCATGCTTGCTTCTCTCAGTTTTTTATTCTCTTTCTTTCTTTTAATCTGTAGAACAAGTTTTTAAAAAGGAAAATGGGATTCAATATATAATACTGGACAGAGACTAAAAAGAAAGCCTATTAGCCTAGAAGCACAATGTTTAGATAGAAAATCTGCTTTGATGTCAGCTTCCTAAATCCATGGGCACTCAAATGTTGGAGTTGACACTGAAATTTATCTCTGTTTTCATGCTCGCCTACTTTTAAGTCATTTTCGTATATATAATAACTTTATTTGTTTATTAGTTAAAATTTTCACTTGATCTAATCCATTGATGTATGATCATATTGTGGAGCTGAAATGCTTGTTAATGGATCAGGAATCAGGATCAAGTAAATGTGATTCTGTTTATTGGCTATATTACAGAAGAACAGGTTAAGGAAAATAAACAACAGACTAATTGAGGCCTAAGCCTTTCTTGATTTCAGTCATATTGAGGAGCGTTTGGATGTGGGGAAAGTGAAATGCGTGGGATGAGATTCCTTACTAGGTGGGAGAAGTAGGAGACAAGGATCAAAATAGCGCTTGCGGCTGGTGGCCAAAATGCTATGTAGCAGTGTGAATCGAAAAAGTTGTCAATTTTTTTTGAAAAAATATTAAAAAAATCCAAAATATCGGAAAATCTTAGAACTTGATGGTTTTTTTCTATAATAACTAAGATAGAGGGGTATAGCAATCCCTTGAATCAATGCATAGAAATTCTGTATCGTTGAAGGATTATTAAAAAAAACAATATTGATCTATTAGTTTCCATGTATTCATGTTGGTTATCCATACTAAGTTAGATTCTATTATGCATTTCTAAATTCATAATCCAAATAAGCAATTTAGTAAAACTGTATATAACAAAGGATATATAAATTATAAAATAATGCTTAAGTAAAGTTTAAAGTTCAAACCAAATAACAAATTACCTTTCATTAAAACAAACAATGTATTTTTGTTGAGTGTAGAGAAAAAAATACCTCTACCAAAGGGGGTGTCTAACAGGATGTACCTATAGAAGAGCCCTTGGGAAGAACTCTCTGTGTTTTTTTGTGCTCTTTTAAGCATAGAAGGGTATAAGAGTTGCGTAAAATGTTATTTGGAGAGAAGAATAAAAGACATAAGTGTTATTATGCATTTAAATTTTTTTTTGGAAGTAGTAGTATGTCTCACTCTGTAGCGGCCTGTAGCGGCACTAAATTCCATTTAGCGTAGCGGCCACTATTTTGATCCTTTGTAGGATATTTTCTTTTTAAAATTTTTTTTACTCTTATTTGGTGTTGATTGAAAACTATTCTCTAATGAAAGCTATTTGTTGTTCGATAACATTAGTGGGAAATTTATTCAAAATAAACATTAAAAAAAAAGATAAAAGAATTTTAAAATTATTGAGTTGTTTCGATAGTGAATATACTAAGGATCATATGATGTGGGTGAGTGTCATGAGGTAATTTCTCACACTGAATACACCATGCGGCGCTAAGGGTCGTGGCCATGGTTTAAAATCTCGGTATCGGTCGCGGTATCGGCCGGGCCGAAAAACCGATACGTCGCGGATATCGTCGCGGATATCGGTCCGTCGCGGTCGTCGCGGTGTGAATTTTTTTTTTAATCCAAAAAAATTCGCAAAAATATTCAAAAAATCCAGAATATTAGAAAATGTTGGAAAACAATATTTTTTTCCATTAGTAACAACAATAAGTCAAAATCTCGGTCACCTTAAGTTATGAGTCCTGTCTGTGTCGATGTTCGCTTTATTCTCCAGTATTTTATATAATGCAACCATTATTGATGCTCATGATCAATGAGATGAAATATCATAAATTTGACATAATGCAACCACAATTTTTGGCAAAAACTCATACTTTTTTGTTCCAAAAGTATAGATCTATTTTAAACTAACACATTATCAATGCATTTAAACACTAATGTGAAAAAATGTAATTGATTTCAAGAAAAGCCCCAAATGTTGGAAATAAAAAAATTTAGATCTACGCTTTAAAATACTAGATCTAGGGAAAAATAAGTGAGTAACATTGAATCTAACTCAATATAAAGCCTTTTGGTTCATGAATTAGTGTATTACACAATCTTTACTACTATATCAGTCCAAACATAATTAAATAGGTTTAATATCATATCTAGCAGCTTATGATAATAATAGACATCCAAGCACAAAAAAAAGAAAGACAATTAGCAAAAGAGTCCTAGCTATCATGGTCAAGTAGGATTCTTTTGTCTTCTTGATTGCCACTTCTCTTATTAATCAAATTTGTGGCACAACCACTTAAAAAGATTACACACAATCTCTGCAACTCTCTCAGTTATCCAGAACTCACACAAATTCTCTCTCTTTGGATCAGCAACCATGCAATCCTTTTAAAGATTTTTGGCCAATCATACTGTGCCACTGATGCCAACGACCTGCCCGTTTGGCCCAACCAGAGTTTACCACGCCATCCAGGAAAAGCTGCCCAAAATAGTTGCTTGTCTGCATGGTTGCATAGCAGGTTTGTCCAAGTGAGAAGACGCATGGACTGGTCCCTTTTCCAGACACTACTTTAGCAACTCCATAACCACCGCCAAAGTTTCTGCTCAAGGCATCCAACTACTCTTACAATTCTCTAGGCTTGCTGCACTTTCTAACCGGGTCCTCTTATGATCCACATGGGCCCAAGCACAAGGGTAAGGTGCCCCATGCACCAATCCAGCAAGCTAAGCCCACCACAAGGGCCCCACACTGACATTGTGGGCACCAAGGCTATACAAGTACCATACCTAGGCTTTCTAAGCCATACAAGGTCATTTGGGCCCATCAGCAAGCACTGGCCCACGGGTCGACTCACCAGTTAAAACTCTACTAACTACTATATGGGGGAACCTTGCCAAACATCTTCTCATACTTACTGGAAATAAAAGCCCAAGATTGCATACGGATTGCATGCTGGTAGCCTCTCATCTCTCCCGCATTCTTGTGTGCGTTTGGTGCTCTCAGGCATAGAGCACAACCTCTTGCACTCCTGTGCAACACTTGCACTGGTTGGCCAGGCTGCTCATCCATCCTGCACCATGCGTTTCAGTCCCTCACGTGCTTACTCGTGCACATGTAGTGACAATGCATGCATTGCGGCACATGCACCAGCCGCATGTAGCGCACCACATGCACATGCACTGGTTTGCCCTGCACGCACCAAATGATTGCTTTGCTTGCATCACTGCACCACTTGTGTAGACCAGCCACACAGGCCGTCCAACACTAGGCCAATCGAGGCATCATCCTGGCAGCACCATCCGACCAAGGCCGAACCAAGTCACACCAATGACTGAACTAGGCCGCACCAATGACAAAGGGGCTGCACCGTTGACCAAGAGGCTGTACCATCAGCGTCTTTAGGTCTTTGAAACTATGCCTTCAATCTAGGTAATGCACCAACATCACCATTGGTTGAAACCAATATGCATCTGCATGAACCGATTGAACAAGTGTGGGAACCAGTGTGCTCCTAACTGCACAGACTTAAAGGCTGCTCCAACAGCACTAGAGGACCACCAGAAGCACCAACCAACTTAAGAACTGTTCTGACAAAACCTATCATCTGCACCCTCATGCACTTATTCCACTAAGGTACTTAGCAAACCGAACCATATAATGACCTAAGCAAAAACGAGATATTTACAAGCTCACAAGAATGAGGGAAAGAAAAGTAGGGACTTAGATCATGTCAAATGTGTAAAGAGTGACACCCAAAATGTTTTAGTGAAGGAAAATGATATTAAAGAAATGCAGGGAGAATAGTTTTAACAAACTTTTAGATGAAGATTTTATAGTAGGATTAGGAACGAGTGAGGATACTTTGTAAGATATATCTTCTACCACAGAATTAGGGTAGCAAAAGTCAAGAAAGCATTGGTCATAATGAAGACAAAAATGGCTACAGTGCCAGATGGCATTCCAATAGAGTCTCGGAAATGCTTTGGAGAAATTGGATGGATTTGGTTAATTAGGCTATTCAAAAAGATGTTAAGGATATTATTCAAAAAATAAAAAAAGATATTAAGGACAGAAAATTCTGAATGACTGTATTAGAAGTGTTGTAGTACCAACATACAAGAACAAAGGAGATATACAAAGTTGCACCAATTTTCGTGGAATTAAACTTACAAGTCATACTGTGAAACTATGAGTGAGAGTGATGGGGCAAAGACTTCGATAAAAGACAGAGATATCTGAAAATCAATTTGACTTCATGCCAGGATGGTCAATTATCTACTTCTCACTTTGACAATTAATGAAAGAACATCAAGCGAGGAATATAGTCTTCATAGATCTAGAGAAAGCCTATGACTAGGTACTTAGAGATTTATTTGATAAGCTTTAGATAAAAGGAGTGTCCTGAGGGTTTATATTTACATTATTAAGGGCATGTATGAGGGAGCGGGAACGACCATGGAGAAATATGCGAGTTTCCAGCGATCATAGGTTTGCATTAGGGGTCAGCTTTAGGCCCTTATTTTTTTTTTTTGATTATGGACGAGCTAATTACTCATATATAAGAGGAGATACCTTGTTGTATGTTGTTTGTAGATGATATAGATAGTGTTGGTAGATGAATTGAGAGATGACATGAAATACGAAACTTGAGATTGCGGGAGGCTTTAGTATCCAAGGCCTTTAAAAGTAGTCGTACAAAGATGAAATATATGAATTGCAACTTCAGTGGAGAGGTGTATAGAGATGTAACTTATGATGCCCAGATTCGGCAAGGACACACTATGGACATGGTGAGGACATGGATTTTCCACATAAAAAGTGAAGAATAGGATTTGATACGATACGATTATTTACCCATTTTGAAGTATCCATGCTACATAGGATGTAACTCCTATGAGTATTGTACCATTAAAAAAAAAAAAAAAACTCCTATGAGTATTGTGGCTCAAGGGATATCACAAAGAGAGTCCTACCTATACCTTCGCTTTATCATTAGTAAGGATGGGGAGGTTGAGAAGGATTATTTACATAGGATAAGAGTTGGATGGTTGAACTGGAGATTTTCTAATGGAGTACTTAGTGGCTGGTGCCTCGATTAAAGGGAGATTTTTACAAGACAAGGATTATACTAGATATGAGGTTGGCCAATTAGGAAACAACACATGCAAAAAACAACTGTAGTAGGGATGAGATGGATGTGTGGTAAAATTAAAAAAGATAGAATTAGAAATGACTGCATTCAGAACCATTTAGGGTTAGCATTAATAGTAGATAAATTAATAGACTCCTTTTAGATGGTATGGACATGCCCAATGCAGGCCAACAATGGCACCGGTGAAGAAAATTTTCTCTGATGTAGGTTGATGCCGAGGATTTGGCCTAGGATAGACCGGAATAATGAAACAGAATTCATGTAGCTGACCCCAACATAGTTGGGACTGTTAAGTAGTTAGTTTGCCGCACCTTTAACGCCTAGCCATTTTGGGTGCTGCATTGGTTAGCAACTTGAGATGGCATCAGAGCTAACACGTCTTGAATTCGAATCCGTGTAGGGTAAAAAAAGGCCCCATGCTGCGTCTTGTGTGTAGGCGCATGTAAGCAAGGAAAAAAGGCCCATGCCGCGTCTTGTGTGGGCGTGTCCTTCAAGTCCAGGCAGTGCCCCTCCCGAGAGGGTGTGTTAAGTAGTTAGTTTGCCGCACCTTTAACTCCTAGCCATTTTGGGTGTATTGGTTAGCAACTTGAGAGGGACGAGACTTTGATGACGATGGTAGTATTTTTTGAACTTGTCAATGTCTTATCATCTTAGATGCCCTGAACTTTCATGTTGGTGATGAGCTGTGCCTTGGAATACTAACGAGCTTACACCACTATCAAAATGTTGAGATGCTGAAAGATGTTGGATATCCAATTGCGGATCATGATAATATTGGCACAAGGACACAGCCATTGGTTATTCCAAGTCACATTGAGTTTACATTTCAAAGAATTTCTCAGAAGATTAAGATTCTTGCCTTAAATTGTGAAGCTTAGAAAGAAAGATCTAACCACTGTGTAAATAAAGAAACCATGCTTCCTTTGTGAGATTATATTGTAGAGAAGGGTAAAGGTCAACAGACTTTTTGGGCTTCATATAGGATTAATATATTATACAACAGACTGATATATTTCTTTAGAAATTTATCACTAGAGTTTTTTTTTTTTTTTTTGCTGAAACTTAGGTTCTTTTGAGGCAAATGTGCATCCTGGTATATTTTCTTTATAATCCTTATACAGATAAACATTAGGAAAAAAAAAGCTACTATAGATATGTAACTCTGTCCCTCTTTCTACCAAGCCATTATATGTACAAATTTTTTTTTTTTTTTTTTGAAAAGGTGACTATATTCATTGCTCAAGGATTTGCACAATCTTTATTCCCATTGTTTTTAAAGGTCAGCTGAAATCCAAGTCATATTGCCTTTGGCCATCACCAACGATGACACCTGGATACTCCCAAATAGGCAGTGTCTAGTGTCCTATACCATTTTCCTTGTGTAAAATCTGCATCCTGTAATATCCATGGCATGCCCCAGCAGTTTCCATCTCATATTTGGGCATGAAAGATCACCGATACCAATTGTTAATGGGTATAGGACTGTAGGCGGAAACACAAAATGTAGAGTTTGTATTGGAACTACATTCTCACCATCTTTATCTTATATTTTGTAAACTGCTAAGGATCCTAAAATCAATGAAAAATGATGATTCACAAACTTTTTCATTTCCTGAATAGTTATTATTATTAATTTTTTATAGAAAAAAGGGCCGAAACAATCCTTAGTATTAGTCAAGAACCAATATATTGGTTGATACGTTAGGGTTTCGAAGGCTGATACAATGTTTGAAACTGTGTTTTAAAATCGTGTTTACTCTCTTCTATTTTAGCCCATTCCCATGCACTAACATTTGATAATTTGCAGGTGTCAAATATGTTGCCCCTGCTGAAACGTGGGATTGGTGTTCACCATTCCGGCCTTCTCCCTATTTTGAAAGAAGTGATTGAGATTCTCTTTCAAGAAGGCCTAATCAAGGTTGGCTATATATAACATGTCTTTATTTTGTTATGTTCAAGTGCCAACTGCTACCTGTTAGTAATCATTTGTCATACTTACTATCGATAGCTCTCTCATACCATTTAATTATTTAGGCAATCCTAATTTTTCTACTGTGATTTTATTCATAAATACCATTTCATTCATATCCTTGAAACGACAGGCAGTTTGAATATTTTGGCATAATGTGATTTATGCGTGTGCTTATGGTGGCCTGGAAACCAGATTGCATTCGGAATTACTACTTTCCATACCATTATCAGCACCATAGCTTATTTGAGTTGATGCATGACTGTTAAGTATGCCCATCTAATGTTATTTTGGATTTCTGTGTTGCTGTTAACTTAGTGGAATAGATGGTTTATTCATTGAATTGGTTGTGGTTTGAGGTACATCTAAACACGTCCTCTTTTTGTTGGAAAATTCAACTTCTTTTTTGATGTGATGTTAAGTGAGCAAGGGTTGTTAGGGTTTCCCATGGAAGAGACGCAATAAAGGTACAAGTGTGATGTTAGAAATGAGTAAGGTTTACCACCTCATGGAGGGATGGTTTGGGAAGAAGGGTTGTTAGGGTTTGGAGTTGGCAAACATTATGAAAAAGTGGATAAAGTAGATTGTTTACTGAGGGACTAAGGAGATGAGAGTAAGAGGGTGTAGTTCCAAGCAGACAAGCTATTCAGATGAAAAAAAAACAAAGACAACCAGACATAAGGAGATGAGAGTAAGAGGGTGAAGTTCCAAACAGTCACTTATATAAAGATGAGAAGTTGGAGACCATGTTATGAAATTATGAATCCATGATCAAGGGTTTTAAATTCATGAATTTTATGTTTTCCTATAATTTTATAAACAAAGCATATAAAAGAACTAAAATGTAGATTTTTGGCTTTATTAATATTTTAAAATTATGGAAGGATAATATAATTCACAAATAAATAAAAAAACAAAAACTAAATCCATGTCCAAGTGTCAAAATATATAGATCTAATTCTTTTAGATGATTATTGTCCATTTTTCTGAAAACAAATCATGTATTTTCGACAATATTTTGAAAAAAAGGGAATTCCAAAAATAGAAAACACATAAAAATTTCATATTTCCCATTAATTGATCTGAGGTATTTAGACTTGTTTCTAACATGTAATGCATTTTTGTTGATGATTAGAAGTTAGAACATCTATTAACCAAAAACAAATGGAAAACATACCTCTTGGGAAAACTCCAAAACCTCCTTTTGATTGTTCGAACTTTTCAAGTATAGAATATTTTTACCCCATGCGTTGGTAGGTTGAAATTCTATAACCCTTAGATAGAGAAATGAGGGTTGGGAGGTGGAAAATCTGAAAATGGGAGAAGGATCAAAATTATTCAAAACACAGGGACTTTAGAGATGATGAATTCTTGCAATTAGAACCATTAAAAAAAGTCTTGCAATTAGAAAGATGTTTAATGCGAAAAATCTCCTCTAGGAAGCTTTAAAAGAGGGAAGGGGAAAGAAAGCAACACAAACATGTTAGGGGTCTAAAGTGAGAGCAAACAGATTACAAGACCCTGTAGCAGATGTGTCGAATCTGCCTGGGGAGACTCGTCCTCACTCATCAAATGTTCAGTTTTGGACGAGTCTGGGTGCTCCCAAGTTGTTTCAAATCGAACAAAACTGGGCCCAGTACCCTCTATTGGGCCCTGACTTATTATGGTACCCACAGGCATGGAGTCAATACAGTGCTAGACAAAATCTGAAACCTTGATTCAATTTCAGTTTCGTTGGATTCCTAAAAATAGCTTTATATACTGAAAAGGGTATTAAAAAACATAGTTGTCTATATCATATGGGCTGGTGCAGGCCTGTGCAGCCCTTCTTACCCTGCTGTTTTCCTTCTTCTTCTTTAATGGTCCGTTTTCCTTCATTTTTCCTCTTGTTATTGTTGCTATTACTCTTATTTTATTTCTACAGTATAGTTATAATTCCCTGGACTGGTTTCATGTATGATGTTTATTGAAATGTTTCCTGGCATTAAAATCTTCTGTTTTTAGTGTCTGTTTGCTACAGAAACTTTCAGCATAGGTTTGAACATGCCTGCCAAGACCGTTGTGTTTACAAATGTACGGAAATTTGATGGGGACAAATTCAGATGGATATCTAGTGGAGAGTATATACAAATGAGTGGCCGAGCTGGTCGTAGAGGTATAGATGAACGAGGAATATGCATCCTCATGGTGGATGAGAAGCTGGAACCATCTACGGCCAAAATGATGCTGAAAGGAAGTGCTGATTGTTTGAACAGGTATGAACTGCATATTGCTTGTATGTTGTTCTCTATAGTTCAAATGCACCTCTGATTCAAAACTCAAAATATATCAACCGATTAAAAAAAATGCTATGTGCAAATATTTATCAGCTATCGAAGCAAGTGTTTTTCTTTGGAAAAATAAAATAAATAAAAGATCAGAACATTAGAAAATTGATGTGCAAAATGATGCAGGAAATGCCTCAATTTTCTAGACTTTGTTTTTTTTTCATCCAAAAGTGTCAACAAATTGGGGAAGTATGGAGCCAGAAATATAGGTAGTTGTAGTTACAAGTGGAAGAAGATTCCATACTAAATGTGGTTAATACCACCAGTGGAAATGTAGAAATGTTCTAAAATGCTCGTAATTTAAGGGTAGTTGTTTATTCATCTGCCACTATTTAAGTGTTGGTGTTTCTTCAGCTGCCATTGTATTTCTTCTCACTTGCTGAGTGGGGATTTGGTTCTCTGATTTGTCATAACTGTGTCACCTTTTTGTTAGTTTTGGAATAATGTGATGGCCACAGATTGTGTTTGCCGACTTTATTTTTTACACTTATGCTGTGACTGTTGAAATGCTTATCCTGAAACTGATGCATTTCCCCTTACAATTAGTGCATTCCACCTGAGCTACAACATGCTCTTGAATCAAATGCGTTGTGAAGATGGTGATCCGGAAAATCTTCTTAGGCATTCATTCTATCAATTTCAATCTGACCGTGCCCTACCTGATCTTGAGGTCAGTTGGCATTGACTGTGGCTAGATGATTTACATGTTACTGAATGAAACTCTTTAATATATCTAATGCTCAGCCTTTTGGGATTGTTCTCTGTAGAAGCAAGTGAAGGATTTGAAAGAGGAGAGGGACTCAATTGTAATTGAAGAAGAGGATAGCTTGAACGATTATTACACCCTCTTAGAGCAGTACAAAAGTTTGAAGAAGGAGGTCCGTGACATTGTGTTGTCACCAAAGTATTGTTTACCTTTCTTGCAGCCTGGCAGGCTAGTGCGTATCCAATGCACTAGTGATGAAAAAAGCCTTTCTTTCTCAACTGAGGATCAGACTACTTGGGGAGTAATAATCAATTTTGAAAGGGCAAAAGGCCTTGCTGAAGGTAAAATGATCTCGAATTGGTTGGCTTACCATCTTAATAGTTGCTGGGTGGATTGGAAATTTTGAAATTCTTTACTTCTTTTCTTCAATGCAACTTAAAAATTGATAGTGTCAATGGTTCCAGAGCACATAGATTCCTGGTCCATTAAGCCAGGTTGGGTCAATCCTGGAAATTGATGATAACATGTTCTAGCCCTTTGATATGTTTGGTTAATGTGATCAACATATAAAAGAAATTGCAATCCATTGGGGCTTGTATTTGTTAAATTTTTAATGTGGTTGCCATGCACAAAATTTGGCCGTAGTCTGAACCAACTATTGGAACTGCTATCTAAAACTCTAATCCTGCTTCAAGTTCTTAATTTTTCTGAAAATTCTCTTTCAGATGATGCAAGTAGAAAGCCAGAGGATGCAAATTACACAGTTGATGTTCTTACTAGATGTAAGGTGGTAAAGGACAGCATTGGAAAGAAATCAATTAAGATTGTCCCTTTGAGAGATCCTGGAGAGCCTGTGGTTGTTTCCTTACCAATTTCTCAGGTAAAATTTTCATTTCATTAATCATCCTTTAAGACTTTTAAGTCTACAACTATTGTTTCAATTGAAGTGGAATTTATCTTTGTGCAGTGTCCTTAGTGGTCGTTTGTTTGCACCCATTTACATATGTAAATGCTGTACATGCGTAACATTGATGCATAGTCATGTTTGTTTTATCTCATTTACACATCACATGTGTAAATGAGGTTGAAACTGCTATGAATGAGAATGAAGGCATTTTCATATGAAAATTTATACACCTGAAGAGTTGTGAAAGTTACACCCCTCTATGGCTATGAAAGTGCCAGTACAAGTGACGCGTTTGATTGGTCGCAGTTTCAGAACCTGTCATCATCTTTTACTTATTTGCAACCCTTGTGGCCCTAAAATTTTAATCAAAACAGTTCAAAACTTTTATTGACCCATTAAACCCCCAGAAGTTTTGTTTCATGTCTAAAATTCATACATTATCTTTTCTTCTTTTCATTATATTGACCAACTCCATGCTCTTGCCCATCGAAGTTCCTATTTTTCAGGTACAAAGTCGAATCTTTTTCTTCTTCTGGATTAAATTCTTTACCTGCACTCATCCAATTTGGTGCAGGAACCCTTGCTTTCCATTGCAAATGGGTGCTGTTGCAGTGTGTTGCTTAACATGACAGAACTCTTGGTCACTTTGCACTGCAAACCAAGCCCCCTATAGTGTGTTGCTTATAGCGGGGAACAACCTGACATTATCTCAGAATGTTTTCTCAGAATTAATGTTTAAGTTGTGACAAAGTTTTACATTGGCCGTCACCTACATATAATGCAACCTCCCCTCCTTTTACCCGGGCTTGGGACCATTAGTACAGCTACAAACTGGCCAAGTCTAAACTGGTGGAGTTCATAATGTATTGGTACTCCAAGTCATAACATCGTGTATCATGTTAGTCTTGGACTGTTAAATATGTTAAGTTTTGGTGTTTAGTATTTTGCCCCATTTTATAATTAATAAATCAATTAGTGTAGCCCATATCTGGAATGTATCACCCCTTATAAAAGCTTGGTGATAAATTTCACTTATATTAGAGTTGGGCCTATCTTCAAATTAACTGTGCCGCATGATTAGAGTCATAACAACCCTGATAAAAAAAAAAAACTTCAGATGACTCTAATCATGATATTTTGAAAATATTTGTCAAGATGCCAATATTTTGGGAAATTTTTGGTGAGATGAGATTGAAACTGATATTTTGAAACTATCAGCTGAGAGATATTTTGGAATTTTTTTGGTGATGAGACTGAAACTTATGACTTGTAAAACATTGGTTTGGTCTCGGCCAATACATACCAGTATCAGCCAATATTTTAAACCATGATTGCACTTGAAAATGGCTCTTGTATTGCAGCCAACTGTTGTAATATGTTCAAGAAATGTCGACTTTATGTATGCAAAACTTACATATGTACATTTGATTTACATGTCTTGTACATAAAAAAACAAACAACCCTGTAGTGCTGTTGTATCTAGAAATCACAGGCATGCCATCCAAAATGTTAAACCCCTTGTTTTCCGTCTCATACATGGAATTGAAATCATGTTTGAGCGTCCAACTTGGTCCATATTGAAACTACCATGATTCGACCATACCATCTACACATCCGAAGGACAATGTGACTCAGTGAATTGTATCAGTACCAGCACCAATACTACTCCCTTGTCAGTCTCGCCACCTTCCAGGATTTGATTACAAGGTCCCATATGTTATGGTACCTGGAATTAAAAAGAAGACGAGGTGTTTGCATCTATTGGATACTCATTTATATTTAGAAATGGATTCACCTTTATTTATCAGTTTTTATCTGGTCTACCTTATTTGAGTTATCACTTAACAGGTTTATCATGTGATGTTTTAATCTTTCTTCTTTTATGAAAGATAAATCCAATTGCATGTTCATTTCCTTGTGCTGTTTTAACAGATCGACAACTTGAGTGGTGTCCGTATGATCATAGCAAAGGATCTTTTCCCTGTAGAAGTCCGGGAAAATACTTTGAAGAAGGTTCTAGAAGTTCTTGAAAGATTTGCTAAACAAGGGATGGTCCCTTTAGATCCTGAGGAGGATATGAAGGTGGCTTTAATTGAACATTTCCTAGTTTCCTCTCCCTCCCTCTCTCTCTCTCTCTCTCTCTCTCTCTCTCTCTCTCTCTCTCTCTCTCATGGCTTCAATTCTACTCAGATTCAAAGAAAATCTTACAAAAAAGCTATTCGGAGGATAGAGGCACTGGAGAGCCTATTTGACAAGCATGAAGTTGCGAAGTCTCCTCTTATCCAGCAAAAGCTAAAAGCTTTGCACACGAAGAAAGTGTTAACGGCCAAGATACAGTCAATTAAAGAAGTGATCCGTTCTTCCACAGCATTGGCTTTTAAAGATGAACTCAAGGCAAGGAAGCGGGTCCTGCGGAAGTTACGGTAATGTTTCTTGACATTTGACTTAATACTAGCGGAGGTTGTGGGGGTTTTTTTCCTTAAATTTTAAATAAAGGTAAGGAAAATTGGCTTTGCAATCAGCTAATTTGGTGAGAGCCAGCCGAGTTGGATGTGTTGTATCATTGTTTGAAAAACTGAATTGTCTTAGAACCTGATCTACTAAGTTTTCATTCCAACTTATGGTTGGGTGAGACGGATTATCGATGATCCAAAATCACCTAATTTTTTTAAAATGTTATGGTAATGGGCTCGCCAACTTGGCAGTCGGATCAAGTTTTTAATTATCGATTTTAATTGGACTTCAATTTGATGGCTGATCATTTATTTTGGGGCCATCCATGATCTTTGTTGGGCGGTTCTTTCCCATTGATCATGTTTGTCTTTGGGTGAGCCCCACAAATAATGAAGAGATCAGCTCTTATATACCATTCCTGTCCCTCCAACGTTGCTTTTGATTAGATTTTTGAATGATCTAACAGAAATGGTAGTGGGTGAAGTGAACTTTAGAATGGAGGGTTAGGGTATTAGTTACAAGGTGGACCAGGATCAAGTTTTGGACTGGCTTTGCAAGCCGGGAAGATGCTTGGGAGCCTCAACTTTTGATCAGATGGGTATATATATATATATATATATATAGAGAGAGAGAGAGAGAGAGAGAGAGAGAGCGAGAGAGAGAGAGAGAGAGAGAGAGAAAACAGCAAGGATCCCTATGTTGCTAAATGTGCCCGTGATCTGTGGAAAACCCACGTTTGGCACATTTGCCAACGGTCGTTGGGTCGGATTCCTCGCCGGTCTTCCATGATCGTGTGGAAAACCCATGTTTGGTTGTGCAGGGAAAACCAAATGAGGAAGTTAGAAATCAGTGTTTGCAAATATTTTGGCAGTCAGACCTTCCCAGGTCTGATTTTGGAAATCAGCAGAATTGCAGAAAGGCTGGGCTACAGTGTGCTCTGGGCAGGTTTGTAGAGGTCACCCTTTTTCTTTTTTTTGGTTTTATGGGGCCTCCAATCAAGATCCAAACCTTTAAACATGTGTAAAGGGTCCAAAACAGCTATGAAACCAAATATCAGCCGTTGATGCATCACCAACTTTGAGATATTTGCAAAAACTCCCAAAACAATAGATGCCCAATTCTGGAACTCTATGAGCCCCATTTGAACAATCTGAACCGTTCAAACTCTTCGTAAGGCCAAAATCAGCTAATTGTTCAAATTTGGTAGCTTAATTCATCATGGATCATGAGAACATGTCAAAAGATGATCTGCCACAGTGCAAAAGAGGGGATTTTCTGGCAGTCCAGTTTTTCAATTTTTTTTTTGTTCATGTGGGTCCCAAAATCACGATCTGGGCCGGTTATCACCTCTAGAAGACCAAACACGACGTCAAAAGATGATCTGCCACAGTGCAAAAAAGGGGATTTTCTGGCAGTCCATTTTTTCATTTTTTTTTTGTTCATGTGGCCCCCAAAATCACGATCCGGCACCTCTAGAAGACCAAACACGACTAGTAGATCAAATATAAGCCGTTGATTCCTCAGATATTTTGAGCTATTTGTGATTAAGTCCAGAACCTAAAAACTGAATTTTTTAAATTCTTGTCGGCCTCATTTGCATGATCTGAACCGTTCCTCATCTCTAGAAAGTTAAAACTGCCTATAGGAAGAAATTCCAAGTCTTGATTCTTCATGGATAATGAGAAATTTGAAAAAAAAAAAAAGTATAACCCTTGGATAGCAAATAGTATAGAAGGCAGGATTCCAGTGTTAGCCAAACGTGGAGCTCTCCTCAGATATCCTCTCTGAGGATAGATTGGTTCCAAGGTAACAAAGAAATCTTCTAAGTAGAGGATTCAACGAGCCCTAAGGAACCTACTCTAATACCAAGTTTTAATTTAGGGTTATATCTTGATAGAACAATTTGAACTCATATTCTCTTACGTGATTTCATTAAGAATAGCCAATGGCTATTCATAAGAGTACAACCTAAAAAAAAAGTATAACCTTTGGATAGCAAATAGTATAGAAGGCAGGATTCCACAGTGTTTACCAAACGTGGAGCTCTCCTCAGATATCCTTTCTGAGGATAGATCAGTTCCAAGGTAACAAAGAAATCTTCTAAGTAGAGTATTCCTCTCTCGTTACCATTAGTCAACAAACCTAATCCGTATCCCATCAAAATTCTATCCTAAAGTAACTCCCAGAAATTACAAACAAACCTAATGAGCAAAATTATAAATATACCCAAATATTCTCAATAGGATGACATGCTGGTCCTGTTTATGTCATTTCTTTTAAAGATATGCAAAGCCTGATTTTTAACTAGAGAATAAGTCTTTGATTGAGGCAACCTCTAATGGACTCAGTGTTGTATTTGGGGCTGTGTGGGATACAGAAACTCATTGAGAGGGTTCCTTTTCTTCCTTTTCTATCCAAGAAGGATAGCGTGTTTGTGACAGGCTTGCTAATGAAATACTCTCAGTTCCGAAGAGGAGAAGCAAGGGCTCTTCTGTTTCTGTCGTAAATATATTTATCCTCACTTCAGAAGAGCACCTTCCAACTGTGTTACCAGCTCTTATTATCATATCCTAAACCTCCTCTTCACTTTATGCATCTTCTTTTAATTCAGAAGAAATGTAACTAGATTTGAATGTGTAATTATTCTTCCACTGACCGCTGCTCGCCTTTGTACTATTCTATTGGTTGACTATTTGATGATATTATTCTATTTTGGGGCTTGTTTTCTTGGTTTATTTACCTCATATGTTTTAAATTTTAGTTTAAGGGGTTCTGTGCTCTTGCAGATATGTCACAAGTGATGATGTTTTGGAATTGAAGGGGAAGGTCGCCTGTGAGATTAGTAGTGCTGATGAATTGACTTTGACAGAGCTTATGTTTAATGGGGTGTTGAAGGATGTAAATGTGGAGGAGATGGTGGCTCTTCTTTCGTGTTTTGTGTGGCGGGAGAAGCTGCAAGATTCCCAAAAACCCAAGGAAGAACTTGACTTGCTCTTCTCTCAGCTACAAGCAGCAGCAAGGATGGTTGCGGAGACTCAGCTTCAGTGCAAAGTATGCGAAGATTCTCTTGTTTTATGTTTCTTGCAATTTTCTTTCCAAGGAATAATTATGAAGTTCTGATCCAACAGAATACATGCACCGTATCCTGCTATGTCAATTTCATCAAATGGGTCCTGTGGTTTGATGACCTGAACTGCTTTGTAATGGCTGGACTCTGATTCCCTGATAGACACATCATGATAAGGGTGCTTATAGATTGAGCCAGCCTTGCCTTGGGCCAGATTCGGGCCTTAATTTCTAATTCTCAAGTCAGGCCTGGATTTCAAATTAGGCCTGTTTTATATTTGGGCCAGACTTGAGTTAAGTGATAGAAAGCCCAAAGCTTGGCCTGGCCCAAGCAAGTAGATTTTGCCCTAACCATGCCATAATCCCCTTACCTACAACTCATACTCAGATTGGTTTTCTTTATTGTTTGACCTTCAACTTTTAGGTGTTTGATAGCTAATTAGTTATCTAGTATCTATTTGAAGCAATTTTGGGGCAGTTCCTATCCATGAATGTCTTATTCTCATTTATCAGATCAATGAAGGATCCCCAAACAATCGTTTGCACATAATGGCTTATCATGATCTCATGCACAGCCTGATGCGTCAGCATTCTGAATCTTATTGTTCAGATGCTGAAGGCATTGATCAGGGGTGCTCCATTAGATATGCTCACAGGCCTAGAAGCCAGTCTGGTCCATTATGATGACTTGTTTTATTCTGAGCACCTACACGAGAAGGCCCACCTAATGTGATGGCTTCCACGGGTGCCGCCAAATTGGCATGTCTGCCATGCATAGATTGGCTCCTGCATGCATGGAGGTTGCTTGAAACCTCCAGATGAAAGACTTATCTTGTGCTCAGTTTTAAGATTTTCATTTCTCTGTTGAAATAAATAGTGTTGTTCTGTCTGAAATTGACAGGTACAAATAGATGTGGAGAGTTTTGTTAACTCCTTCCGTTCAGATATCATGGAAGCCGTGTATGCATGGGCAAAAGGGTCCAAATTCTATGAGATAATGGAAATAACACAGGTGTTTGAAGGTAGCTTGATCAGGGCCATAAGAAGATTGGAGGAAGTTCTCCAGCAGCTCATTCTGGCAGCAAAATCCATTGGAGAAACCCAGCTTGAATTGAAGTTTGAGGAGGCTGTCACCAAGATCAAGCGTGACATCGTCTTTGCTGCATCTCTGTATTTGTAGAGTTTCCTAAGCAAATAGGGGAAAAGGAAGGATGTGGCTCCAATCTCTCAAGGGAGATTCTGAATACCATAATTGCACTTCACGCGCACTTGTATCTTATTTATCACTTGTGCCATCAAGTGTGCCCAAGTTACCCGTCTACGAAAAGTTTTGGTGGGTCTGATGGTTATGTATTCTTCCATGCATTTTGGGCGTCTCTGGCAGTATGAATTGCAATGCAGGGTATTCTATTCATGTTTTCCAACACGAAATTGTGATCCTTCAATATTTAGTTCTAAACCCAAAGCAGCTGCTCTCAATTTGGTTGGAGAATCTGGACATCCTTTGTTGGGACATCTGCCGCCGTACTGGTCTTTAGGGAGGAATAGGAACTGGGTTGTTTAACATACATGATTCTTTGCAAGGTGTGTATCTTTACAACCAAGCCAATTGAGGACGAAAACAAATACATGATTCTTTGCAAGGTGTGTATCTTTACAACCAAGCCAATTGAGGACGAAAACAAATGTTTCATTGACATATTTGTTTGGTTAAATTAAAGAAATTTTGATGATCAAAAGAGAAGTTTAGTCAAATTTTGCTTGAAATCAAATGTTTGTATCTTAGAATTCATGTTGTGTTTTATGTAATTCGATGCCATTGTTTGCAGATCTGCCAGCCTTCAAGCATTTTGTCTCTCTGATGACCTGCTGCTTGATTTGAGATTTGATGTGTTATGATATCCATGTGCAAGAGTAGTGGTGCTCTATATAGCTATTGTTATGGTCATGTCTGGGTCTGGCATGGGGTGGGACTGACTGGGAGAAAGCTTGACCAATGCCCACCCTCTGCTCATCTGGCTGCCGAGCCAAATATTTAGGCGCAGACCTCATCCACAGTTGGCCCGAGCCCAAGTCCAAAGCTGTCCAAGCCTGGCTAATTTTAGTTATTGGCCTAAAATTCAGGGCTGTTTACACTTTCTGGCCTGCCTGTGGCCTTGAATGTTTTGCCCAAGCGGCTACCTATCTGGAAAACTGTCTTTAGGTTAAAATTGATTGTGCTCGAGTATACGATCATTCCATTATGCTTGCCTAGGCCTTTAGACACAAGGAAGAAATACTCGGGGAGTTGGCTCTTGACTCTGCTAAGTCACCTTGTTTTTTTACTTTGCCGAGTAACCTTGTTTTTGCGGTAAAACAAGTTAAATATAGAGTAAACTCAGCCAAGTAACCTAGTCTTGATAAATTGTATATATTTTAAACCTTTTAATAGGGAGATTTGATTTTTAAATAATTGTGTCTTTTTTTAAGCAAGTAGTACTTGAGATATGGAGTTAGAAGTTTGAAAATGATTGATTGAAATGTAATTTAAAACTTATATTTGATCTTTTACATTAGATGGTTTCGACTTAAAATTTGGTAATGTTATTATAGTATTTTTCTCGCGTATTTATATTTAGTAATTTGAATTTATTATTATTATTAATACATGTAAATACGCATATATCTCAGTTTTACAAGTGAGTAATTTATTTTTAAAAAGACATGACTCTTTCGAGTCATCGCATTGGCTCTTCAAGTTGATGTTTTTATAGTTAGACGAGTTGAGTCCGAATCAGTTTTCCAACTTGGTTTAAACCAAGCCTGTTCCTTTGAGGCTAGAAAATAAACTTCAGCCAAGATGATGGGCCTAAAAACTCAGCCCAAGTGCATCTCATTGAGGGTCTGTGATCAGACTGGCCTGACCCTTGCCCAGCCCAATTCATTGCCCTTGGTTTTGCATTTTGTTCTTATATATGGTGACAAGTACCAACAGTTTGATGTTTCACACAAAGAAATAGATCACATAATTCTTCAGAAATGGTGCTAGGGAGATCATTAACTACAAATTAGGTTGTTTTGCTTGTTGGAATGCTTGGGAGACCAATAAAAAATATAATAAAATGAACACCAAATAGTGTGAAAGAAAAAAGGATATTTGAAATGAAGCAACAAGAAGCCTCATTGGTGGGAGACTAAAAAGGGGTTCTTTCAAAATTGTCCTTCTATTCTCTCATTTTTAAAATTGCTAATTTGTAACCAATCAAATTGTGAGATAGTTGTCTATCGAAAATCTGAACCACTCAATGCACTTTTTTTTTTTTTTAAGAGACGCAACCAAATATTAATCATTTCTCTAAATTTAATTAGTGATAAGTTTTCTTTTACCGTTTTCCAGTAAACGCACGATCCTATTTATGTATGGGCTAATCCCCACCCCATATACATTTTTAATCTGATTGAAAATGTCTACACGAATCCAAGTTGAAAGCTGAACAGGTCAACCCAAACACTTGATTAAATATTTAGGTTCAAGTTGGGTTGGGTAATTACAAATAGTTATTAGGGTAAAATCTGGACTATCCAATATGCTTGAAAATAATTTATTTTGAGCTTCTCGAATTTTCAATAAATGGGCACTTTGTAAAGTTCCACTTCTTCAACTCCGAATTTCTCTAATTTACCAAAAACTTTCAAAAAATTATAAGAAGTTGAGGTGAGTAACTTGGGTGAATTTGACCAAGCAAAGGATCATATACAGTCAACTTGTCGGACTTGACAACTCTCAATTGGAGATTTTAAAACAACATGTTTAGACTTTTGTTACATTAGTCAAGGTTAGGAATGGCAATGGGCAGGCGGGTTCGGGTCTAAGTAGACCCGAACCTGACTCGATTGGTATTTGCACTATACCATACCTGCCTTGACCCATGGTGGGTTTTATGGTTATCATTTACAGGTCGGGTTCGCTAGTGGTTGATTTATAATATCTTTTAAAAAGTTTGAGAAAAATAAATATATTAGAGTAACCTTCATATACAAAACTTTATATTAATAATATATAAAGAAAAAACATCCAGGGCGGGGCGGGTTAGACAAACCAAAAAATCAAATCAGCCGTGAACCCAACTCGATTATTGTATGAAACACCATACCTGATCCGAACCCTATCAACACACTACCAACGTCGCCCCTAATCCGACCCATTGCCATCCCCGATTGAAGCACAATTAGGGAAGAAATGGGCGGGTCGTGTAGAGTTTGGGTTGGGTTGAGCACCACGACTAACATGTAAATGCCAATTTGAACTCTACTCATTTCCTAACCAAAGTACAAATCTCAATCTCAAACCTAACCCAAAACCCAAAGGTCAACCCGAACTATTAACCAATGGATTAGATTCATGGGTCATATTACAATTAATTAATAGGGCTAGGTTGAATTGGCCAGTAAGTATCAACCCAACTAAACCCCATCTATTACTCAATCAGGTCAGAAAGAAACCTCAACCCAAACCCAAAAATGAAAAGGGCCTTCGTTTTTGGGTTGGGCCTGGATTATCATCCTACAAGCCACAAGGACATAAGCACATGGTTTTATATAGAAAATTCTGAAAAGAGTAAGGGGTTGCTTCTGTAAATGATTATAAAACTGTGTTCCCAACTAATTTGCGCGGGAACATCGAAAATGAATCCAAACAAGCGGTTAAAAACCAAACCCGCGAAGGAATTCAAAACGCTCTCTCTCTCTTTCGCGGGAAAAAAGTTGAAATGTTTTTTTACCGCCAAAACCCCAAACTAGAAAAAGAGCTCTTTGCGTTTGCATTTCTTTTCACATCTCTCTCTCTCTCTCTCTCTCTCTCTCTCTCTCTCTCTCTCTCTGCAACTCTCAGCCAATTTCTGAAGGCAAAATAGCAAAAGAGATGACGAATTCCGTCACTCCTGGGGCGATCTCTACTCTCCTTTCAAACCCATCTCCGGATTCTTCCGATCAAGTACCAGATGTAGTCATTCAAGTTGTCGATCTCAAGCCCGTCGGCAACAGCACGACCCGATTCACGTGAGTGTTGTTGTTATTCTTTTTCTTCGATGCTCTTCATTTGGTTTTTTTGTGGGTTTTCGATTCTTTTGGTTTTAGTCCATTAGAAAACCAGCATCGGTTTCAGTTTCAAAGGATGTCAATAGATCTTCTAGTTTCAATTGATGTTTTGTGATGGGTTGTGGGTTCTGAGATCTGGGTTGTTTTTGGTTTTCCTTTTTTGATGCCCAGACATTTTTTGAGGGATCGTGCCATGCTTTGTAGTCCTCTTCATTTGATGAAGGGCTGTTTATTCTTATTTTTCAATTTTAGCTAGTTACAATAACATCGATTTGAGTTTTCTTGGAAGTAAATGGATCTCAGTACTACTATTTTCTAGTTGGGTTTTGCAATACTTTCTGGGATTTGTGTTTTTTTTTTATTGACTGTTTTGTTTTCTCATTGCTTTATGAAGGAATCATGTTATGTTTTGTGAGGCAAATGGGGTTGTTCGTATTTTGGCTGCTTCGATCCCATTGCTTTCCAAGGAATCGTGTTATGGTTTTGGCCTTTTGAATAGATTCTGGGGTTTCGGTTGCTCTAGTTTTGGCTGCTTGGATCTCCATTGCATTTTTACCAATCATGTTATTTTTGTGGGTTTTATTGTTTTGTTGAGCTTATGTTTCATGAACACCTGACAGATCTTGCTAACAGTTTCAGGTCTATCATTTTCTTCATGATGAGTTGGTTTTGTTATTATTTCCTATTTCATTCCTTAAGTTTAGTCTTTCACTTTTATTTCATCATTGGGTATTTAGGACCAGTTTTGGGTATGTAATTTTAGTTGTTTGATTTGTGGCCTCTCAGTTTTTATGTTCTATGTGTGCCTACTTCCTGTTTGTGTTTTAGTTCTTGTAAGTTTATGGAAATGTATGTGTTAATAGAATTTCTCATTGATTTTTCTTGATTATTAAAGAAGTGCAGTTTTGAGCCACAGATAATTTCTCTGTTGAATTTGTTAGATCATGTGGCTCTGTTTCAATACATTAACCTTTTCCCTTCTTGGGTATGAATAATGAGGCTATTAATACAATAAAAACTGGACAACATAAAGAGTACTCTATTTTTTCTCCTATTGAGAAAATAGCAACCAAACTAAAAGAAAATGAAGAATGCATGATCAACCAGTCTATGTGTGGTTTTTTTTTGGATTCAGTAATTTTAGAGCTTGTGTGGTATGTTATCTGTGCCATCATTGCAGATGCTCTATTTTATGTTTCCACTTTCCTTGCTACTGGTGTTTGATATGTGAGTGTGAATTGATTATTATTAACTGATACATACCCATGAGAGCATTTTGCATTTTGATAATAGCCGTGGCACAGTTGAAGGTGCCCATGATTGCAATCTTGAGATTATGGGTTCAAGTCATGCCTATTGCCAATAAAAGAAGAAAAAGAGGAAGCTTGTTGTATTTCTTTGCATATTGTTACCATGTTTTTTTTGTTTTGATGCATGGATTTTAATTGTCACCAACATTACTTTCCTTAATTGCATGGTTTTTCTCCCTTCCAAATTTTTTTTTTTTTTTTGTTTATTATGATTCTCACTTTCATTATTTTACTTGCAGATTTACTGCAAATGATGGGAAGTTGAAGCTCAAGGCAATGCTTCCAACCTATTTTTCTTCAGAGATACATTCTGGAAAACTTCAAAACCTTGGGCTTATTCGTATTCTTGATTACACCTGCAATGCCATTCCCAATCAGCCAGAAAAGTATAATCCGATTCTGTTCTCCTAGACATTGTTTCTTTTTCATCCGTAAGATATAAAATTAACTTGCTGTGATTGTTTACTGTTTCAGGTGTCTGATTATTACAAAATGTGAAGTGGTTTCTCCAGCACTTGAAATGGAAATCAAGAGTGAAATGAAAAGAGAAGATACAGGGATAATTTTGAAGCCAAAGCAAGAGATAGTTGCGAAATCTGCTGCACAGATTGTGCAAGAGCAGAATGGGAAGTGAGTACTACTACTCTCTTCAGTGCCTTTCATCAAATTGGATTCTTAGTGGGTAATAAATGATCATGTATATTTTGTGGGAGGAGTTTAGGTTGGTTTATGGTTATGTTTGTTGGGTTCTACCAATTTAAACAAATGGAAGTGGGACTTCAGAATTTGGATGCGCCCTATATGGAAATTAGTTTGAATGTTCAAACAAAATGGAATCAATGGATATTATCCATTTCTTTGGGGCATTGTTAAAACTGGAAGCCGCATCAAGTGAGATATTGTTTTCCAAACTTAATGAGGGAAAGTAATCATAGTAAGAGATTGAAAGGGCTATGTGTAGTTGTAATTCATAAGGTTCCTAGAATTTATGCATTCATAAACAATGGATCTACGTTGGCTCCATCTGATTGCCCATGTGTGTGTGTGCATGTCTGTGAAACTTGTACAATTGCATGTTTATTACATAAGGTGTGCAAATTAGTTTGAAGAAGTCTTCTGTCATGAATCTTTTAAAGTACCTCACTTTTTATTACATTCATGACCCTTTCTTAGTACCCTTTTTAACAATCCACGATTCTGTGCCTCTGTCCTGGAATTTGGAGAGCCAGAAATTTGTTTTTTGTTTGTATTATTTCTAAATGCTAAAATTTAACATTGCATATATATATATATATATATTCTGATTTTATCTGTCACACGTGCAGTGCTGCTCCTACAGCGAGACTGGCAATGACAAGAAGAGTTCATCCTCTTGTTTCTTTGAACCCATATCAAGGAACCTGGACCATAAAGGTTAGGCTCACAAACAAAGGCAATTTGAGGACTTACAAGAACAACAGAGGCGAAGGACATGTCTTCAATGTGGAGTTAACTGATGAAGATGTAAGCCATACATTGGCATCTCTTGTTACTATTAATGATATTTGCATTATAGGATGCTCTATCCTTTCACAGGATCAATTTCTTTTTGGTCGTTTTTATTTTTGTGATCTCTCAGAAGTTATATCTGCAAAGATCATATAATAATGTAACATGCTTTGTACTTCCCATTTTCATTTTCCAGTATTAGTTGAGTCTTTGGTTATATTTGTCCCTCTATGCACTGGATAGACTTGGTTTTGAGTTGGGGACTTTGGGTACTTTCCCAATTTCCTGACTAAATATATTCCAGCTTGAATGATTAATTAACTGCACCCTTGATACAGGGAACACAGATTCAAGCGACAATGTTCAATGCGGCAGCAACCAAGTTCTTCCCAAAATTTGAGCTGGGAAAGGTTTACTACATCTCCAAGGGAACTCTCAAAGTTGCAAACAAACAGTTCAAGACTGTTCAGAATGATTATGAGATGACCTTAAATGAATACTCTGAAGTTGAAGAAGTTATTGGAGAGGGAGCCTTTGTTCCAGAGACAAAGTTCAATTTTGTCCAGATTGATCAGTTAGGCTCATATGTTAACGGAAGGGAGCTTGTTGGTAAGACCCCTGCAGAAACTGTTTTTTGTTCCTTTTCAATTTAGCCTTTTCTTTACATTCTGTTAGCTGATCTTGCTTTTGTGTTTTACCATGTCCTTCTGTAGACATCATTGGAGTTGTTCAGAATGTTTCAACCACTCTAAGCATTCGAAGAAAGAGTAACAATGAAAGTATTCCAAAGCGTGATGTCATAATTGCAGATGAGTCGTAAGTAGTTTCTCCGAATCTATTCACTGGCTGTCAGTTATTTCAAATAAAGTTTTATGGTCAAAATTTGTTTTTTGTTGGAAGCATTAAGTTCTTTATTATGCTGCTTTTTTTGCAAGTAATTTATCTGATTTTCCTTATCATTGAAAATGCTATTTTTTGCAGAAAGAAGACTGTTACTGTCTCTTTATGGAATGATCTTGCCACAAATATAGGGCAGGAACTTATGGAGAAGGTTGATACTGCTCCTATTGTAGCATTGAAATGCCTAAAAGTAGGAGATTTTCAAGGTACCTGACAAATTTTCTGATATTAAATCTGATTTTCTCTACTTGCATGTAAACTTATCAATGCATTTTATTAACTTGGATAATGTTCTTAGGAGTATCTTTGTCAACACTGGGAAAAAGCACAGTACTTCTAAACCCAGACATACCCCAAGCAAAGAAGCTCCGATCCTGGTAAAAAAAAGCTCTTTACTGTGTCTGGCTTCAAAATTTTTTGAAAAATCAATAAATGCAGCCATGTTAATATCATCTTCATGTGACAGGTATGACTCAGAGGGTAAAGGAACCTCAATGGCTTCTGTTGCCTCTAGCATCAGCCCTGGTTTGTCCAAGGGTGGTGTAAGATCATTCCATTCTGACAGAGTCTTTCTCTCTCACATAACCAAAGACCCATCTTTGGGTCAGGATAAGGTACAGTGTCGTCTGTTCTAAGAGAAAGTTGAGAACTTTTATTAATAGGACTAGCTGTTAACAGAATTCCCATAATCCTTGACATGTGGATATGTATTCTGCAATCCTCTCATTTTTAGCTGTAGTTGGTGGTACCCCGTTCAGTGATTCATGTTTTTTTAATGGACATGTGGATTGGCCATCCCCCCAAAAGGAACCCAGTTGGAATATTATAGCCATATTATGTCTATTTTTATGTGTCTACTGGTTCTTGTACTTCTGTAACTATCCATTTGTGGGCAATTAATCAAAGTTTTGGCATTGTCATAAGCATGATCAATCATGGTATTGCCTTAACCAGTTGCTGATCATCATCACTAATTGCTTGAGTCCCATCGCATACTTGAAGACTTTGAAATAGTCAACATATCGTCTTGCATCATATCCAATACTTCAATTTTTATGTGTTGTCCGTATCTATGTATCCATGCTGAATCTGGTCACATAGTTCGACTCACTTCTTACACAGGCAAGGTCCGAGGACAGATCATGCCAAGGATCACATATAAAAAAGGTCATGTATTTTGTATTGTTCTCTAATCATTTCTTTTGTCATGGGCAGCCGGTATTTTTCAATATCAAGGCTTATATTAGTTTGATCAAGCCTGACCAGGCAATGTGGTACCGGGCATGCAAGATATGCAACAAGAAAGTAACAGAAGCTGTTGGTTCTGGGTACTGGTGTGAAGCATGCCAGAAGAATGATGAAGAAGGCAGTTTAAGGTGAGAAATTGAACAAGATTATGTCATTTACTGAATTCTATATCAGTTGCTGTAACTTGTTTCATTCATCTCTTTTGTAGGTATATAATGGTTATCAAAGTTACAGATGCAACAGGTGAAGCTTGGCTTTCTGTATTCAATGAACATGCAGAAAAGATTATTGGGTGCTCTGCAGATGAACTTAATCAAATAAAGTCGGAGGTAATTGATGCACTGAACCAAATTTCATTACTTTTCTATTTTGTTTCTACATTGTGCCTATGGTTTGGTAATCCACAATCACAAGCCCTTTTTGTGATGAGGCGCACTAGGACTAACTTTGTGCCAAAAAGAATCTAGTCTAAATGCCTTGGCCATCCATTATTAGCTTCAAGACCATATGAGCTGTTTGTTTTTCACTTATGGTTGATACAAGGATCAAAATTGTCTCACTAAGGACCAATTAGGGCATTCTTTCTGGGTTTTAATATTATTAATGGTAAGAATAATTGAACTGTGGCCACACTGTTCACATCTTGAAGGGCATATGTTTCAAGAACTTGCTTTCCAGGAATTTACATGCATGGCAATTATCATGGATTGCTTAATTTCTGCTGTGCTGGGATGCACTAGTTAATTTGAAAGCAGTAATAGTTCAAGTAGCAGGTATCAAGTTGCAGTTGTGAGGTACAGTCCTTGGTATGCATTGGTTATTGCAAGTTATTTTAGTAGGCATCCAGACCATCAAATACTAGCCAAAGCTGAGTTTGCTCATTTGAGTTGACTTGGTAGTCCTTGCCAAAGCTAACTTGTTTGAGCTGACCAGGTAGTTCTGAGGATTTATGTACCTCAGATTGAGGATCATGTATTTTCATGTTTTCTATTCCTGACTGATTACATAGGTCAATAGAACAATGAATGCCTCAATTCTACACTGAACTTTTCCCCTTTTCTCTAATTTAGGATGAGAAGGCATTTCAGATGAAGCTTAAAGAAGCTATGTGGGTTCCACATTTGTTCCGTGTCAGTGTCACTCAAACAGAATACATGAGTGAGAAGAGGCAAAGAATCACAATCAGAGCTCAGGCACCAGTTGATTGGGCGGCCGAGTCCAAATATCTATTGGAAGAGATGTCTAAGATGAAGCTGTCTCCATCATCAAGTTAGCCTTATCCAATCAATTTGGGGTAGGTTTAATATTAACTATTGGGAGCTTGTTTATGCCATTTTAGCATGAGATTGGGTTCTGTTTAGGTTGGCTTGGATGTGAATTGGTGGCTCTTGGTTCACTACTTGCATGTAATATATGATCTTTAACAGCTCGGTTCTTAGGATATTCTGTTCTTTTGACAACTATAATACAATGCAGTTTTTATGCTTTGTCTAGATTGATGCATGTAGAGTTAGAAGTGACCAGGAAGGCTGTTGGGCTGAACCTGCTTTTCAAATTATCCTTTGATATGATTTGTCTTTGAATATGAATTTGGTAATGTTTCATTTTTTCTGTTCATGTTAAATCAATGGTCAGATGTTTATCCTTCTTTCAAGAACAGATACAGTGAGGGTCCACAATTAAATATTCTATTTGCATGTGGTCAATTGGTCATGCTATGTAAATGTAATTGTTATGAATGTCACCTCTACAGGACTAATTGCTCTTAGACCATTTTATATTGGTGATGGTCATGTCCACTCATCATGGGTGCAAGTTGAGATCTAAGGGTTGTGATTATGTAAAGTAGGCCCCACATACACATTGCCTTAAGTGTCTCACATTCGTTATGTTTGAAGCCTTATCCATTTAGGTTGTTCATCACAATCTAATTTGTCATTTTGTTGGCTCTATTGGTCAAATGATTTCTTCTACTTGTAATATTATTTACTTTTTTTTATTCTAAGACATTTAAAACAAATGACATACATGGCTTGATTTTTTTTTTTTTATGATAGCTCTCATTTACTCATTTTTAATTTTATTTAATTACTTTACCTGTCACATGTAGTATTGCATGGGCATTTCACCCATACATAATATACTCTTCTGTCTAGTGTTTTCCTATTTAGAAAGTGCACATCTTGAGGGACATGTGCAAGAAGTCAATTTAGATATGCTAGGACATTCTTTGGCAAGGCAAGTCTCTTGGGAGGTTTAGGCTTCGAATATGGTCTCTTCTTCTTCGTATATGTGAGCTGCTATTATTTTACAGATGTAGGTTGTGTCTTTTTGCAATTGTGAATTTTCATCACCTTATATGTGTGAGCCTCAAACCCTTACCTAGGAATGGATAAAAAAAAAAGGACATTCTTTTAAAGTGTAGAAATAATAATGTTATTTCATAGAGATATATGTGATTGAGATAATATTCTTAACTAAAAGTGAAAAAAATGATACAACCTACCGAGGGGTAGCTCACTTGGTTTAGGACCACGATTTGCAGTCAGAGGCTCCCATGGGTCTGTAGGGATTATTCCGGCCCAAAGGGCTGGGACACCCTGCGTTATAAAAAAAAGAAAAAAATGATACGTATAACATTTATGGATAATTATTTAAGAAATACTAAAATTTGTTTATTGAGAAATAAATCTGAAGTCCTTTTTTTTTTTTTTGGTAGAGAAAATCTGAAGTCCTTGAAAACATATAGGGTGAAGAATAATACCTATGTAATGGATTAAACCGGTAAATCTATAATGTATGCAGTTTCAACCCTTTATGCACTCCAACCAAATGGAGTAATAAAAAGGGAAAATAAAATAATAACATGTAAGTATCATCATTGAGTCGCGGGATGCAAAATTCTTACAAGCAAAATATCCCTAAATTTAGGCCAGGTAGAGTACTTGTAAAAATGCAGAACTTGTAATTCCTATGTTTGTGCAGCAGCTTTTTCGTAGAAAAAAAAAAAAGAGTGGAAAGTGGAAAAGCTTTTTCATACCGTTAAAAATTTTACATTTGGGTATAACTTTTCCTTGATGAAAAGTGAAAAAATAGGGATAGGGGGGGGGGGGGGGGGGGGGTTGTACTTGCTTTCTACATAAAACAAAGCAAAAAAAAAAAAATTTCTACACGATGAACTTTCCGCAGCATCACACAAACATGCCTTTAAGTAAACCTTCTAGAACCTACTCACCTTTCATTTGTGCATGATCTTAACAGACATTTGTAGCACATCTCATTCCTTCTTTTAAATCTTCATGTTTAAATCGTGGTGATTGTTGGATTTTAGTGATTTGAACATGTGCATGTAGAATTGTAGGGTTTGTCTTATGGGTTGAGCAGGGCCCACTTGCAAATAGTCCACTTTACTTTTTCTTTAGTCTCAACGTTTTAATTCCTTCCCGTATAGGAACACCGAACATGCAAAAGTTGCCTCATTACCTTTCTTTTTTATTAAAAAAAAAAAGGAAGAAAGAGATGAAGTACAAAGAAACCTTTTTACTTCCTCTCTTCAACTATTTATTCCTTTTGCCGTCTTTGCCGTTTGGTTTGAGCTTTGGATTTGCTAATCAAGGTCTTGAGTTCGACTTTTATCTATTTAGGTACCATGTGTGCGGCCATATATGTACCCGTAATGAATAGCTTTTGCTTGTCTGAATCAGATAATTACAGGGCCGGAGGTGAAAGGTCCGAAGGTTGGACTAGTGAGGGGTACCTTGTGTCATAAAAAAATATTTATTTTTCTCCTTATTATTTGCGATGATCTATGAAAGTGTTGTTAGTTTAAGAAGCTTTATCCATCTTGTGCATTATTCCTAAAGCAACTAGAGAAAGAGTTGTCATATTATAGGAAAAGATGTTGGGGACAAATCTTTGCCTAAAGAAAGCATTCTAGACCTGCTTCAGCCTCCATTTAGATTTGAATTCCTTATTTCTTTTTTTTTTATTAATTTCTTCGACATTTAACATTTTTTTTATTATTGGGGTTTATAATTTGAGTTAATATTTCTTTTGTTGTTATTTGATATGAAATTCCTAGAACTCCAAAAAGTGACCCACCAGTCGAAAGACTTCAACATGTCCACTCATCCACCAGACATTGCTCCTACCTATAATCCCCGTCTTCTTGCATGGGACTCGATTAGGTATCCTATTATATCTTAGAATTTTTATAAAAAAAATTAAGCTTAAATCTTAATTAAATGACTCTAAAGAAAAAATCATAAAATGCTAATATAATTGTTCCGGTTTTTTTTTTATAGACATTACCCCTGACGATCGTCAACCTTCATTGCCAAAAAAATATTTTTGTTCATATTCTTCTACCTAGTGATTGAAGATCACGACGACCCTTTCCTCTAAGACTATATCTTTCAAATGTTAAATCCTCTACTTTCCCCTTCTTTTTACTAATCTTACTTTAACCTTGTTATTTCACCAATTCTATTCTTTTTCTCCACAATTCCATTTTTCCTTTCTAGCAACTATCTCAAACTTGTGGGGTACCAGCAGATGAACAGTAGAATACTTGGCCAGAATATTGAATAATATTAACCCAAACAACTGTATTATCTAGGTTTTTCAGGGCCCTGCTATGTGGTGACAATCTCCACATGGTGCAATAAAAAAAAGATGGCTATCAGATTGGAATATTCCAAAAGAATTTATCAATACAAACCTAGATCTAACAAGAGCATTGAAAGAGTGGGGGACCATGTGTGATAATATATTTACCTTTGCCTACCTACTAATAAACAATTAAAAGAGGTAGCCTGCCCTATCTACTTAGGTCTCCCACCATCTTTCTTATATATATATATATATATATTTCATTTTATATAGTAAGTCCAGATCATTTGAGCTGTTTACTAAGATACAATGGACCCACTAAATTATTGAGTGGGCCCCACTTTAATAGGGAATGCTAGCAGATTCTTCATCTCATTCAAATCAAAGACAGAAAGAGGGGCTTTTCCTCTTAGTCAGCTGTTTGGATTTGAAAAGTGCTCCATTGATGGATTTACAAGCTTGCTATATAGGATTTATCCATTTTCAGAATTAAAGGATCCACTGGTGAAGGGATCTGGATCCCCTGTGAGTAGGATGTGTGGAATTCATCCTGAGGCCCACCTACTGATGATCTAAATCGTTAAAATTGAATGTTATCTTCTCTAAGAGCATATCGTATAAAATACTAATTTTACTTTAATAGGATTTGGTCCTGTTATAAAATTGAATACATGATTGAGCCCTACATGAAGGTGCATAAAACATGCTCCGACACTTTCCAATCATTGATAGGAATGTCGAAAATAAAAATAAATTTGAATTTTGTATGTTGCCCTGCAGTCCATTGGGATCGGTGCCCTTCGTGACGAAGAATGGAACTTCCATAAAATTCACGTGAGTCAGCCTCTTGGGATGGTCTGGATGAGCTGCTCCCACTCAGAGGGGGCCCACTTTACAAAACCCAAATCTCTTAAAATTACTGTTTCCATGAAGATGTTGTTGGGCCAAACTTTTCCTCAAATCCGAATCGAAAATCCACATCAAAATCGATAGATGTGAGTTTCTCTGCGTCACACAACGACCCACAATGAGAGTGTGGGGCCCAACTCTGATACGATAGAAATTTGGCCGAACACCATCAACGGAACGGAACGGAGCAAAAGCCGTTTCGGAATCCGACCCGTTTTTACAATTATGAAAAGTGGGCCCCACTTATGAAAATTGAATCGAATGGGGGCGAGTGGGATGGCGCACGTTAAGCTCCAAATCTTTCGGCGCAAGTTAACGGAGCCCCGTGGAAAAACTCCCTTTCCGCGTTATTCTTATTCCCAACTCGAACTCGGAAATCTCCACGCGGAGCCAGTCGTTTTGCGACACGTGTGAGGCCAAGGAATCACACAACGGGTGGGTCTAACAAGCGGCCTCCACAGTTGACCGTTGATGCATTAATAGGACACGTGTGGGCCCGGGAGATACCAGCACGCTGGGCCCGCATTAGCAACAGGGATGAAACGCAGTGGAAAGGGGGAAAGGTGATTGGATGCGAGCACTGCACTATTCCCAGCCTTCTCATGCTCAGTGGTACATTTATGTACAAATTGTAGTCCTGCGGGGGAAATTAAATTTACAATGTCTTGTTAGTTTTAGACCCGGTTTGAATTAAAAAAATTGGATATGATTCGAGTTAACTTAGTTTATTTTTTTTTATTTTTTTAATTTTTTTTTTTTTTTAAGGTTGAAGCCCAAGGCATGTTTGTCCAATTCTTAGAACGGGTTAGAAAACCCTAATACGAACACGAATCCAATTTTGGTCAACCCATTTAATTCAATTTGATTCAGCCCAACAAGTAGAAGTTTTGCCTGAGCTCAATTCATTTCAAGTATTTAGGTTCTATTTAAGCACAAAAAAATGTAAAGACCAAACTGTTTACATTTATTTAGATATGCAGGTTGACCCTAATATGACTCATTTATATGGGTTATACAGGTTATCAGGTCAACTATAACTTGACCTGTTTTATCATGGGTTTGACTTATATGGATCGCTTAGGATGCGGGTCAAGTTATGTGGGTCAAATGCGGTTGGATTCTTGCTAGTTTAACGGGTTGGATTAGATTTTCCACCCTTAATTGTCATATAGACCAAAAGTAATCATTTAGCTTACATGTTCGAACACATCCTTTCTTGATCCAACTCACTTAAGTCTAATCCTCTTGAGGGTAGAAACAAAGAATTCTTGGAGCGCAATAATCCATTTGTGATGGGCCAACAGTTGAAACCCAAATCACTGTCTGATGTTGTTTTATTATTGAGCTGAGTACAATCCAATTATAGTTATGCCCGCCTTGAATTTGATGATGGGTAGAACATGTGATTTGACCACGGCCTTTTTCTTAAAAAAAAATCTGATTGAGTGTCTCCAATGTGATCAATTTAATGGTGGATGTAATTTTGATTGGAGGGATACTTTCTTTACAACAAAATAATGCCGAGTAGCAACTTCGAGTAGTTTGGATTTCAATGGTGGACCCATTGATGGAATTAGGCCTGTTCATTTACTAGAATTTCAGGAATTTTTGTCTGTGAAATTCTTGAATTCCTAAATCTTCCTAAGGGCATGAGCATTTTGAAATTCTACCAGAATACAAAAAAGGTGAAATTCCTAAATTCCTAAAGGCCAATTCATGAATATTTACAACGTTAAAATGTCGGAATTGTACACGATGCATAGAACTTGCACATAATTATAATATATTAAGTTGGAAGGTTTTGAATCTAATTTTGACCGTCGGTTATAATTTAGATAGACAGTTAACCTTTTTTTATTAAAATATCTCACATTCTCTCCATATAACTACCTACTCATATCCTTATCTCATCAAACCACCCACTACTCTCCACTTTAACTCCACTTCTTTTTTTTTTTTTAAAGCATCTTACTCCACCCCATCTCTTCTACTTCCTCTTTGTCCAGTTATTTTTTTTTTTTCATTTATGCAATGAATGGAAAGAGGTACTCCACATAATCTTTTTAATGTAAAACTTTTTAATTCATAATGCGACCGTGCCAAACACACGGGTGGTTTTGCTAGCAGTTATGCCAAAACAATTTTTTTTTCGGGCCACTTAAAATAGGGTCCTTGACATCACATCAAAACTATGTTGCAATGCCCTTTCTAAAATGGATATTCTCATGGCAGTGAGGAAATGCGAGAGTGCAGTGTGATAATCAATCAGCGGCTTTTATCATTTAATGGTTAACACCAGATGCATGTTTCAATGCCCTTTTTTTTATAGGTGAATGTAGAAGAAGAAGAAGATGACAAGGGGAATAAGAAAAAGAAGAAATATGCACTAAAGGCGGTGCGGAACACGCATCCGGACCATCCCAAAAGGCATGAACCCCCCTTGAATTTTACCATCACATTTGTGACAACCATCACCGAGCCATTGGACCGAAGAGTGCAAGAGGATAAGATAACATCTTTCATGGTTAAGGACTTTAAGTATTTTGGAAATTGAAAATTGGAGAATTCTATAAGGCAAAAAATATCGATTCACATGGCTAAATTTTTGGAAGCTCATGAAAAAGGCTGAATTATTGGAAACTCATGAGTTAAAATGGAAAACTCGAAATGGTGAGGGTATAACCATTGATATGTTGTTAGAGATTCCCAACGGCTACAATTCTCATTAGAAATTCTTGCAAAACAAACACTCACATCGTAGCTTTTTAAAATGATCTTGTCCTAGCATTAATATGGTGCTAGTGATGAATAATGCCTTATTTTTCTTGCAAGGACTCACCTTTATTTAGTCAAGTATGTTCTATCACATGACCCTGTAAAAATTCGTGGTCATAAATTTCACTTCCTTCAATGTGATATGCACCACGAGATTGATCATATATAAAATATATTATTATAATTTTTCTTCACACATGATTAACCCAATTATGTGACAATCCATTTGAAGTGAAACTTAAAGCCGGTTCAAATATGTTTGTATGCTATATACAAACTTGATCATATAAATTAAGGTTAGCAGCTAATGAAAGCGAGTACTATTGACCACTTTTTAAAATAATACTAATGATAGCATGAAACCAATTCTCATTAGCATTATTTTACTTGTTTTGATGATGCGTGCCTTAATATATGTCTATTCAGGGAATTGCTATCATGATTGATAAAACTTTCTTTTAGTTTTACATGTACATCACTATATTTTTTTTCTATTTATAAAATTCTCTAGTGTAGAGAAAACCTCGTCCCGCTAATTGACTGCCAGTGGATTTTTTTTCAATAATCTTAGATGAGGCTAAACCAAAAGACCCATATTAAAAAATGGCAGGTTCTTTTCTAACATGTATTTAAATAATGGGAAAAGCTACAATGCGCGTTCATGTATTGTAGCAGAGTCCAGCGCTTAAGTTAGTGGGCCAACTGTTTGATTGACCACTTAATTTTAGACATGTATCCCTTATTTCTTTCAATCCGAGAAAGAGAGAAAGTAGAGGAAGTCTAAACACGTATGCAGAATTTAGTTAATCCAACATTGACCATTTTTTACCGATTTGAATGATATTTTATATCTAATCACTACAGTGGTTGTTAGGAATAATAAATTATTTGAATTTTTTAAAGGAGGGCCCCACCCATTTGCGTAACCTAGGCGCTGCATTGTAGCTCTACCCTTAAACAACTATATCTTAAAACTACATTATTGGTTTTATGGAGCCTAAGCACCACTCAAATCATTCAAACACATTGAATAATTTGGGTCTGGTTAGTAATTTATGTGGAAAGAGAAAGCCACCCTGCCATTTAAGGGGTCATTTGTTTGGTATGTGAAAGCCTTATACATGTGAATCATTTTAAGAGGTGATCGCGATTTGTTTGGTGTGAAAGTGTTGTCGCGTGAAAATGGTGTAAAAATGACATATTTCTCTCCCAATGAAAGCTTTGAGGGTCCTAAAATTTATTAAATTATATAAATAGCCCATTCCGATATAGTTGCAACAAGGCTTTTATGACGATGATGACTTTTTTTTTCCTTTGATTTTTCTTTGTTGATGCATTAGTTACATGTCAATGTAAATCCCATTTTGTATAAACCTCCAAAATCATAGGATGGAAATCCTTTCATCTAAAACTTCACCCACAACACTGCCCATATCAACGGTCCTGATCACTGCCCTTTCTCTATTATGCTGATGAAACTGCCCATCAATGAATGACCTCACACCTGATGTCACGACGGACTATCCTTTTACCCTACTCCCGCGTCTCACCTTACCTTTTTATCTAAAGCAGGACTGAACCAGAAGCAGCAGCAGCAAAGCAAACGAAGAAAAACGCGTTTTTTCCCAAAGAACTCAAGCTCTCTCTCTCTCTCTCTCTCTCTCGATTCGAAGCCATGGTTAGGGTTTCTGAAGCTTCTCTTCTACTAATCTCTCTCGAGATGTGAAATTAGGGTTTCTGAATCTTCTCTTCTTCTACTTTCTCTGTATTCCCTCTCGATTCGAAGTTAGGGGTTAGGGTTTCCGATTCTTCTCTTTCTCTCTCCCTTCCGATTCGAAGCTTAGGGCTTCGAATCTTCTCTTCTGCAACTCTCTTTGTTGGTGTTTCTTGGGAATTTTAGGGTTTTCAGCTTGATTTCTCCGCTTTCGATTAGGAGAAATGCTTCGATCTTCGACGATTAGATGGAGATGGCTCCACAAAACCCTAATCTTCTCTCTTGTTCTCGACATCTCCTTCCGATTCCTCATCTTCTTTGCCGCTGCTGCTGATGTCGCCGCCTTTGAAAGATCACTTCTTCTCCAGTTCAAGCAGGCCGTCTCCGATCCTGGTGGCTTGCTCTCCGGATGGACTTCGACCGATTCCGGCCACTGCTCCTGGTTCGGCGTCTCCTGCAACTCGGGTTCTAGAGTCTCGTCTCTCAACATCACAGGTAATTCGGATGCCTCTTCTTGCTATGGGTTTTCGCAAGTTCCGTTTCCAGGGTATGGATTTCGAAGTAGTTGCTCAGTTGGATCTAAAAGATTGGTCGGGAACCTGTCGCCTGCTGTCGGGAAGCTATCAGAAATTAGGGTTTTGGCTTTGCCGTTGAATGGGTTCTATGGTGAGATCCCTGTTGAGATCTTTGGTTTGAAAAAGTTGGAAATTTTGGATCTTGAGGGCAATTCCATGTCTGGGAAATTACCTCCTGAATTGGGGGGTTTAACGAATCTGCGCGTCCTTAATCTTGCTTCCAATAAGATTGCAGGGAAAATTCCGTCTTCCCTTTCGACTTGCACTCAATTGGAAGTCTTGAACTTGGGTGCGAATCATGAGATCAATGGAACAATCCCTGGGTTTATCAGCAACTTCACTCAACTTAGAGAGCTTTATTTGGGCAGGAATCAATTGAGCGGGTCTATTCCAGTGGAGATTGGAGATGGGTGTTGGAATTTAGAACATCTTGATTTGTCCGGTAATCTGTTGGGTGGTGACATTCCCAGTAATTTGGGCAATTGCAGTCGGTTACAGACTTTATTGTTGTTTTCAAATCTTTTTGACGATATCATTCCACAGGATCTTGGTCGTCTCCAGAAGCTGCAAGTTTTGGATGTATCAAGGAACAGTCTTAGTGGCCCGATACCTGCCACGCTCGGAAACTGCATGGAATTAAATGTTCTTGTTCTTTCAAATTTGTACAACCCACTGCCCATTGGTGATAATCTAAATGCGACTTCTGATGAGTCGAATTATTTCCAAGGGGGGATTCCTTCCCCTATTACCTTACTGCCGAAACTTAAGATCTTGTGGGCTCCTGGGGCAACTTTGGAAGGAGCATTTCCGAGTGAATGGGGTGCCTGTGGCAACTTGGAAATGGTTAATCTGGGTCATAATTTCTTCAGTGGAGAAATCCCAGCAGCATTTGAGGGCTGCAAGAACTTGCATTTTCTTGACTTGAGCTCAAATAAGTTGAGTGGGCGCATCAATGCGAAGCTTCAGGTTCCTTGTATGACTGTATTTGATGTGAGTGGAAATCATTTAATGGGGTCCATTCCCAGGTTTGTTTATGACATGTGCCCTCGTGGGTCCTCCTCCTCAAGGGATCAGCTCTCACTTCCTTATTCTTCATTCTTTACAGACCGAACTTGGACTGCTCTTTCATTGCCATCTTTCGGATCAGGTGATACTTCAATTTTTCATAATTTTGGTGGTAATGCTTTTTCGGGCCCCCTGCCATCTTCATTGCCGATTGCAGCTGAAAGAATAGGGAAGCAGACAGTTTATGCTTTTCTGGTTGGCCAAAACAATCTCACTGGTTCGATCCCAAGAGTTTTATTTGGAAGTTGCAATGGGTTGAATGGATTGATTGCAAATTTTAGCAACAACGGATTTTCTGGTGAAGCTCTAGTGGAGATTGGTACTAGTTGTCGGTCTCTCAAGCTTTTGGATGTTGCAGGTAATTGGATTACTGGAACGATACCATTGAATTTCAGGTATTTGGAATCTCTCATTAGTCTGGACATGAGTAGGAATAAACTATATGGTCAGATTCCGAAGGTCTTTAGTCAATTGAAGCATTTAAAGTATCTCTCATTGGCTAGTAATAATTTGACGGGTGAAATTCCATCCGTATTGGGTCAGTTATATTCTCTGGAGGTGTTGAACCTGTCCTCAAATTCCCTCTCTGGCGAGATTCCAAAAGATTTTGCGAATTTGCACAAACTTACTGTTCTTTTACTCAACAGTAATAATCTCTCGGGTCATATCCCATCTGGTTTAGCTAATGTGACATCCCTTTCAACATTCAATGCATCTTTCAACAACTTATCTGGGCCGATACCATGGAATGACAGTACCGTAAAATGTGACAGCGTCCTGGGGAACCCTTCTTTTCGCAACTGCCAGATGCTTTCTCTGTCTGTGCCATCATCAGATGTCCAAGGACAGAATGCTGCTGCACCGCCACCGCCCGTCTATTCTCCACCAGAAGGTGGATCGAAGAGAAGTGATGGCAGTGGATTTAATTCTATTGAGATTGCTTCGATAACTTCGGCATCTGCCATTGTTTCAGTGCTCCTAGCTTTGGTTGTTCTCTTTCTGTATACAAGAAAATGCATCCCCAAGAATACCGTTCAAGGCTCAGGGAGAAGGGAGGTGACAGTTTTCATCGACATTGGGGTCCCACTAACTTTTGATGGTGTTATGCGGGCCACAGGAAATTTTAATGCGAGCAACTGCATTGGAAGTGGAGGGTTTGGAGCCACTTACAAGGCTGAGGTTTCTCCAGGAGTTTTGGTGGCAATAAAGAGGCTCTCGGTGGGAAGGTTCCAAGGGATTCAACAGTTCCATGCAGAAATCAAAACCCTTGGAAGAATGCGGCATCCAAATCTTGTAATGTTGATTGGTTTTCATGCCAGTGAGACAGAGATGTTCCTTATATACAATTATCTCCCAGGCGGTAATTTGGAGAATTTTATCCAGGATAGGTCCAAGAGATCTGTTGATTGGAGGATGCTTCACAAGATTGCTTTAGATATTGCTCGTGCACTTGCTTACTTGCATGACCAGTGCGTTCCTCGAGTCCTTCATCGTGATGTTAAGCCTAGCAATATCTTGTTAGACAATGATTTTAATGCTTACCTATCAGACTTTGGGTTGGCTCGGCTTCTCGGAACTTCTGAAACACATGCAACGACAGGCGTGGCAGGAACCTTTGGGTATGTGGCTCCAGAGTATGCAATGACATGTCGTGTATCTGATAAGGCCGATGTTTACAGCTACGGTGTGGTGCTACTGGAGTTGATTTCTGATAAAAAAGCATTAGACCCTTCATTTTCTCAATATGGCAATGGTTTCAATATTGTTGGTTGGGCATGCATGCTTCTCCGACAGGGTCGGGCCCGGGAGGTCTTCACTGCTGGACTGTGGGACGTGGGTCCCCATGATGACTTGGTAGAGATACTGCACTTAGCTGTTATGTGTACTGTCGATTCCCTCTCAATCAGGCCCACAATGAAGCAAGTTGTACAACGGCTGAAACAACTCCAACCTCCAACTTGCTAGCGAGGCATCTGATGGTTGACTCAATTTGTTGTGTAGAAGGTAATGTAGATCCATAATTCATGCTCCCAGTCTGCCCATTTTTGGGGGCTTCCACAGATTAAGCTCTGATTTGTATTTATCGTCCTCATCTTGTAATATACTTCTGCCACATTTTATGTTCTTTGAGGTCACTAGCTGATGAATCTGCAGAAGAATGCAGATGTATATCCTAACCCAACCAATTTTCAGAATTTTAGTTTTCACACATGTATCTTAGTTTCCATTTGCAGTAACAATGAAGGACAATTGCACACGAAGGACTTTCCTGAATTGGAAAATGACCTACTTTGTTGCCTGCCACCTGTTATACCTGGATTATTCCCCTTGTGAAGAGGCTCGAATTCACACACCCTTGCCCCCTAACCAGCTGAGCTACAGTCAGGGACATTATACCTGGATTTAGCATGGATACAATAGGGACAACCATGGATAAAGGCAAGGACATGGATTTTATGAATAAAATGAAGTATTGAATACACTATGCTATGAAAATGCTGCCTATTCTGAACTCTCTTGGTACTGTATCTCACTACACTCTAGTACAAGTAATCATGTTGTGCTAGCACATCAAGATGCCGAATATCCATATGCACCATATGTGTAGTGTCTTCATTTATCCCTTCCATACCATTGACCCGATGGCTCCTCATTGTGTGAGAAGTGCTGCAAGAAAGTTCCGGATTTGAACGTCCTATCAACCTGGGCTAGGAGCTTCAAAGAAATTGGTCAAAGAAAATCTATTGAAAGGATAAAATGAAGGCTGTGTGAGCAGTGGTTCTGGGATGGCTCAAATTAAAGCAGTGGTTCTGGAGCATAGAACCATGGGCCCCAACATGTACATTATGGGTAAGTTGTAAAATTATTCAGGGTCTTGACAATTCATTTTTCAGCATGTTTCATATTTTTTCATATGGGGCTGGCGTATCTGTTTCAAAAGTTGAATACAATAAAAAAAATAAAAAAATTGTGGGACGTAGTTACAGTCGCAAACAATGTTCCATGACTATTTGCAAGATGCTGTTGTGAAAGAAACAGATGTACATTTATTTCCTGGAAATGGAAAATGACCAGTGGGCAAGTCATGGTTTTGGGGAAAATAACAAGCAAATATACTTTTTAGTGTTTTAGCTGCATTTGAAAGCTGAATAGAGGTTTCTCATTGAAATTCCATTTTGGATATTGCAGCTTTCAGATTCAACAATGAGAAATCTACTGAATTCGTAACTGGTGCTTTGCTACTTGTTTATCCATTATTCTGCCATATTAAGCTACCAAGTTGAGTACAGCCTAAAAAAGAAGCTGATTCTGAAGCAGTTCATTAGATGGCTTCCTTGCTTTTATCGACAGATTTGATGCCGAGTGCAAGTAAGTGCGTCTGTAACTTGTGCTGCCTTTTGGTGCTTGCTACCACTTGTGTTGGAAAAATGATTATGTTTTGACTGACAAATGAACTGATGGCATTGTATGGGGTCAACTGGCCCTACCAGAATCATAGCCTCATTTTACATTCTTATGATCACTTGAGTTGTGAGAACGACAAGCAGAAATGAAATCATTTTAACCCTCTATTTATAATTGCCTCATGGTAGTTGTTGCCTATAAATGTCCACCTTGATTGGTTTTTGGCATCTCTCAACCGAAAAGTCCCATCTATGGCATTTGGTAGCTCCAGCATTACCCCCATTGGAATGCCATCCGTCTTTATTCTGTTTTGCAGGAATCTTTTCTGGTTCAGGCATCATCGAGGGTGCAATTTGGGTGAGCCAGGCCTGATGTTAGCCAAGGCTGCATGAGGCTCACACTCAGCCCGTATGAAACCTGAATTGCCATGGCTGAGTCCCAGTTCAAATTCAAATTTTCATGTTTTGAGTCCGGAGTCCGAACCTTGGTCAAGCTCGTATAATACAATATTTTGGTCGACCAGGGTGTGACATCCGGCTAGCCCACTTCCGACTCCATCTAGGCTGACCCCATAGTTGGTTTTGAGGTCTCAAGTCATTTTTACTGTTGAGGCCCTTGTCTTGGCCCCAAGTTGCCTGCCTGACCTTTACCTAGTAGGGTCCTTTCAGCCAGAGGGGCATTGTCGGTACAGTATTTCCAATATTTTGGCATCTTATGGTTAGCAATTAAAAGATTCCATTCTAATCCCATCACCTTTATATTATGGAAAATGGTAGATGAGATTCTCTTCAATTTCAAATACCATCTCTTCCCTCAAGAAGATTACTTAATGTATCATATTACCACATTTTTGGCATGTGACGGAGGCAATGTTTTCACCTGGGAGTGCGTGCAGCTCCATCCATGGGCTTTACTTGGAAACATCTTTGATCCGTTCCTCCTTAACTCCCACTCCTGGATGATCTAGCATCAGGGCCCAATTTGACAAAACAAGATGTTACAGATGTTAAATGTAAGCAAGCTTTGTATGGATAGCTGATCTCCTAAACCCTCATTCATATGGTGAGGTCCAATGGATTTCATGCCATGTCCTCTATTCAGCTGGTTACAGGTACAGATGCTAAATATAAGTACAGTTGGCCATTCTAAAAAAAAAAAAAAAAAAGTACAGTTGATGCAAACTTTGTATGGATAGCTGGTCTCCTAAACCCTCAATTTATATGGTGAGGACCAATGGGTTGGTGTAATGCCAATGCAATCCTTATGATCATATGCAGTGCAGTTCATGGGGCGCACTAGGATCATGCCTCCTTGTGAGAGAGGGTAGATGGAAAGGTCACCTTTTGGCCGGGGCCGTGAGCTGTGTAAGAAATTGCCCCCATCAGATTATGCTAATACTTGATTTAACAACTTTTTAGAAAGTGTCAAGTGTAAAAAGGGGAGTCCTATGTACTTGACACTCTTCTTTTTGTACTTAGCACTTTCCAAACTCTCCTTTTTGTACTTAGCACTTTCCAAAGGGGGGGTGTCTTTTATCAAAAATGGTGAGGGATAAATATACTTGAATATTATATATATATATATATATATTATTTTGGAGGTTCAATCAATGGTGGCTGCAGGTTCGATGAGTGTAAAGTTGGTACTTTGGTTCGAGTTTCCAATAGATCACGAGGCAGATTTCTGTCTACCAGTCTTAGCTTTCCCCACCCTAACGATTTTCGACATTTTATTCGATCATTCAACTGTTAGAAATCCTGTGACCAATCATGCTATGGGGCTCACGTCTGGATCAAGCAATTAACTGAATGATGTATGGTAGTCTCCCAAACAAAGGCTATCTTAATCCCTACAAATATTTGGTTTAGATCCGACTCGGTGAGTGGTGAAAGAAACCCAAATTTCCAATTCTAATCGGAGATTTGATTCATTCTTCAGAGCTTTAGCATTTGTGGTTGCAGGAGATGAGATCATCGCAATCATGGCCGTCTGAAATGACACTGTTCACAAATGGCAATTGGCATGATAAAGGAGACAAAAGATTTTCAAATAAGGTCTTTAAGTTTATTCCTTACTAAAAAATTTAAGTTTCAAAACTTTTAAATTAGGGCCTAAAATCTCCAATAAGTTTTCAATTAAGGTCCTCAGGCATTTAAAGGTATTTTCTATCAACTTTTTACTTCAATTTTTTTAAATTTCCAAATTATCCTTCATTGAAACAAAACCCTCCTTCACTTCCTCCATCTTGACCTCCATTCCTTCACGAGCTTTCTCACGGTGATGGACATCAACTAGCATCCCCATTGGGGATCAGGGGCATGTGGTGGCTTTCGAAAGCATGCCATAGCTTAGTTTTTCAAATGAAGGGGAACTTGGGTACTTTTAAAAATCATGGGAAAAGTGCCAGAAAACACCTTTAAATGACCAGATGTCTGAAAACTTACTGGAGAACTTAGGCTCTATTTTAAAAACTTTTTAAGCCTGTATCCTTTTTTGATATAAGTTAAAAAATTTAAGGCCTTAATTGAAATCTTTCCAAAAGGAAATGATTATCGAACTCTCTAAGGTTAAGCTTATTACATTTCCCTGGTTTAATTGGGTTGTTCTTGTTAATAATTTCAATATCAACCAATGTCGTGTACAGAGAAACAAGCTTGGAACCCTTACATTCCACACTTATTATACACAGGAAAGGAGAACAAATGCAGGGAGTTAAAAAAGAAGAAGTACTATCATATTTTGTAAGAGGAGATCATTGATGCAATCTTATGCAATAGATTCAATGCATTGTTACTGTCCTTTGCAGCTTGTACCCATTCCTGGTAATTGTGAAGGCTTCCAGTGAAATCTGTGAAAAGGCCATCAACTCCAATGGTATTTATCCAGTAATCATACTCCGCATACGGGTCCTGATGGAAGTCCCAGTGTAAGAACATATACTCGTTCCTGTAGGTGTAAGGATGCACCTGAAATGGTTGACATTCACAGATCATAAGAACAGAAGAGCTTTATCAGGATCCTCACAGATAAAAGTGCCATGGATAATTTCTATCTTTATTTTATTTTAAAAGAACATGAACTGCAGATAGCAAAATGAGAAGGATGCCATGTGCCTGAAAATGATCCAACCACTGAAAGCATTGGATGTGCATTTGATTCAGTTGTATTTTTTTTTACATAGGCTTAAAGATCAACGATTACAGTTCTTAACCAATATGCTTTGTTTGGCAGGTGAGGAAGTGAGAAATATTGCTAGAAGGCAAGTAAAACACCACTTAGATATTACACATTAAGGACGACCAGTGTCGATGATGGTTGACGAATTGATAGGGTTCTGATGTGAAAGTATCTTTTCAGTCCATGGTTGTTGAAACAGATAGTTCATCTGGTGCAACAGCCTAGAAAAGATGGCTAATTCCCCAGAAACCATTCAGACTGGTAGGACCCTGTAGTCCAACTTTTGTATCAGAAACACCACCACCACCACCACCACACACAACAAACACAAAGGATCATTCAATTTAGAAAATCCAGGAAAGCCCCCCAATCCATCCATAGTGGAGCTAATGAAATTGATTGTCTGGATCAACAAACCACATGCTGTCTGTAGAATAGTGCATGAGGAATACTGTATACATAATGATCTGCAACAGGACCCAATTATTCATCTGGGAAATTCACCAGAGTTGGACTACTACTATATCTTGTCCCAGATAAGATGTACTATTTTCCACATTGATATGAGATTTACATTGCAAATGTTCAGGTCCTTTAATCAATACCTGAGATGAATAAATTTAAGCAATTTATCTGCTTTGGTACTATGCAGGAATATGAAATGCTTGTGCTTCAAAGCCATATTTGGATGTGTAAACTGTAAAGTTTCAAGTATTTTGATGTTAAAGCACAAGAAAAAGTACTTTGATGTGGCAGTTTTGCTGGACCCAGTTGTAGGCCACTGTTCCCCTGCTACAGCATTTGGAAGTATTTAGATAAGGGTGCAGCACATATTTTATTTAGGGATGTTAATGAGAACCTCCAATTACCCCATTGCCCAAAAAATCTGGCTCCCAGTCCAGTTGGATCCATATCTGGATGCAATCTATAAAAAATGTATAAAGTATTTTTTAATGATCATAATATAGACAAAGAGGCAACTCAAAATAGCTACAGCGCAAGTGGTAACACTCCATGGTCTCGAACCTCAGGTTTGGGGCTCCTCCTACATCATTAGTCTGCACTCTTCTTCATCACACTGCAGCATGCAATTTAAATTTCTGTACGCTAAGGTGGGTCCAGACCTGGGTCTGGGTTGAATAGGGTTCTCAGAGATGGGTCGGGCCCGGTAAAATAAATGACCGGGTCCACCATGGACCCATACTGGACTCGACCCATATACATCCCTAATTTTATTTTGCCAATAGCTGGACTATCTTAATGTACAAGCTCATACAGCCATGATCTGTCAGTGTGGCATGCATACCACATCCAAGCCATGCAACAACAATAAATAAATAAATACTGTACCATGTAGATGACCTGGCAAGAAATTTCTGGGCCCCACATGGAACAGATAGATGCACATAAAAAAAAACTCGAGAGTTTTATAATCTAATGAATGAACTAGACTGAGTTTTTAGGTCAGGTCATCTACACAGTAGAAGCCACCTTCGCACGTCTAGGATATGGCGCAAGTGCACATTGACATGCACATGTGAAAGCGGGTGAGAGAGATTAGAAAAGGGAATGAGACTTGATCTATCAGACCTATGTAGCTACTTATCATAAATCCTTGTTCTATGGCACACATCAAGATCCATAGGCCTTTATAGTCCCATGTGTGAACAATGATCTCTACCATCCAACAGAAGAAAGCATATAAGGAAGTACTTAGACAGACCATAGTGAACATACCTGTAGATCATGAGCGTGTGCTCTGGCAACAAGATCAGTGGGTGGTGTCAAATAATTATTAACTGGACGCACTATTGTATCTTTCCATGGTCCAATACCAACCACATACTTCTTAATAAATTCGAAGTAGCTATCTGAAGTAATTTCCCAGAACGACTGCACATTAAATGGAAATCCTTTTAGCAAGTATTGAACAAACAACTTTGGTAAGATAAGTGTAATGTAACAACGGCAACAAAAATCATCAAGTAATTAAGAGCAATTTCATAAAAATTATGACAAATTTATATGCACAATGATACGGAAATAAATAGCCCTGAATGCTCCCATATTCATATGGAGGACATAATGGAGGAGTTACAATGGGTCGCGAAACGTCTTTTGACTGCTGCTGGTGCTACAATATGCTGCATTCTTTAACTGTCAATATATATCATTTCCTAATTTTATTTGAAGCCAACGGGAATTTTAACCACAAGAGATGTACTATTTTATAACATTACTGTGGACTTCTTTCTCCTCTTTAATTTTTACATGTTACTTTAATTTATTAAAAAGAAGATGCTGACAAGTTACAACAGCAAATTCGCACAAGTTTCAAGTTGTAGTGGCAAGATGCCAACCATGTTTATAAATAAGAAAATACAGATAGGATTTATAGCAATTAGTAAGGTTGCAACCAGCTGTAGAAAGATTTCAGCCTGCGGATATGGCTATGAACACTGATGTGTACACAAGTATACACCCTAAAATCCAGGCCAAAGACCTGGATCCAAGTATCCAATCCACAATATGACATTTCATATTTCATGTTTAGGTTTTTATATAAAAAAATGTCTTCATTATAACACTTGTAAACTTATGATATTGTCACTATTTACAGGTCCTTTTTAACATTCTAATGATGAAAAGGAAAACTATATAACTTTATGGATCAAGTATAGTAGATATGCTAAAATTGTTCCCTTCAAGAATCAGTTGGCATCGAGTACTAGTATTGTATCTTGTGGACATTGTCATTATCCTACAATTCGTATCATATCCCAAGGAACAATCTTGTGGACATTGTCATTATCCTACAATTCGTATCATATCCCAAGGAAAAAGTTCGTATCTATATGAAGAATACTATTTACAGGTAAATCTTAAGATTTAAGTGTGAATCTTATGATTGGATACATTTTTTATAGAATCTTACAATTAGGACAATTCATATAGGTGGGATAACCACAGCGATATGGCTAATATTAGTAATATTTGACTTTTTTTTTATTTTTTATATTTTTAAGAGGCTATTTACCAATTAACGAAACTTAAGAATTTGTGAGATTATTAGGAGATTTTAGATATAAATAAGTAGAACAATCGCCTGCGCGTATGGTTTCATCTACATTTAAAAAAAAAAGTCTCTATTTCTTCTCCATGAATCACTTTTTTCAACTTTAGAGGGCACATCCCAATCATGTAATGTCGATGATTTGGATTTTATTTTTATTAAAGAGAATTAAAAAAAACTGCAACCCGTTTATAGTTCCTATTAACATTGCTGTCTACACATATATAACATATCAGTGTTTTAAAACTTGGCCGAGTCGACTAGGACTTGGCCATAACTGAGTCACTTCGGAGATGACTTGGCCGAATCCCACTAAAGGGTTTGAAAACCCTATTTTCAGGTAAAGGAGAGAGGCAAAGGGGGACTGGATGATGGTGATGAGGTCATGAGGGAGGTTGGGTTTGGGATTTGGGGTTGGGGGTTGGGTTTGGTTGATGGAGCTGAGGAGCAAGGCAGGGATTGGGGTTTGGGCTGGGGTTGTGTTTGGGTGATGGAGGTGAGGCCATGAGAGAGGCTGGGTTTTGAGTGATGGAGGTGAGGCCATGAGAGGCTGGGTTTTGAGTGATGGAGGTGAGGCCATGAGGGAAGTTGGGTTTGGGTTTGGGTTTGGGTTTGGGGTTGGGTGATGGAGGAAAGAAATCAGTGGATGGGGTTTGAGTTTGGGTTTGGGTTTGGGTTTGGGGTTGGGGATGGGTTATGGAGGAGAGTAAGCATTAAAAACGCTATGAAGCCATGTGGTAACTCTACAACTGATCCGACAGGAACATCCCATGCATTCATTTCATCTATTAAAACATAATCACTAAGAAACTGTAATAAGGAGGAAAAAAACCTGATTTGTGTCTTGAGTTGGAATGGTAACATCATCAATTAGGAAGATTTTGGGCACGTCAGTCAGGTTGGAAACATAGACAAGTGATGATGGAGCAAATGACTGGATGAAGACCGGTTGCTTTAGCCAGTCTTCTGACAAATATGCACCTTTATATCCGTACTTCTTTAGTATCTCTACAAACTTGTCTTCAAACTTCTTTCCATCACTCCATTTAACCTGTCAAAGAGAGACACATTAGATGGATCTGATTTATAGCACATACATCCAAGATTCACAGCTTGATCCATAACAGAAAATCAACTGCAAGTGCTATAAGGATGTGAAAATTACTCCCAATTTATATTGCACTAGTAAGCAACAATTGTCATCAAAATCAATTGTTTCAAACTCTCATTATGCTCATTTACAACTCAAGATGATGTGTGAGAACATTAAATTTTTGAACTTCTAAGCAAATAAGTTTGGAGGAAGCGATCAAAATGTTCATATTATATGACAATACCAACCTGCACCAGTCATGAAAACAAAAGTTGACAGCTTGAAGTTATTTCCTAAACCATATTCTCCCTCCCTCGGAAGGTGGTGAGTCTTAAGGGAACTTTTGTGTGGCAAGATTTCCACAGAAAAAATTTAAGTTTCTAGCAGATGTGCTAATCCAATGTTTGGTGCAGAAATTTTCTGCGATATTGACGATTTTGAAGTTCAATGTGGAGGGATCACATCAGGACTTAATCCGCGGCAATGTGCACACTCTTAGTGTAAATGCCCTTAGTAAATATTTCATGCCACATACAAGGAAAACCTCTTACATGTTGGTTGATGAAAACTGGGTTTTTAATCTCTGGATAGATCCCCACAACTCGTTGGGCATCCAGTGCAATTGAAATGTACTCTTCAAAAGTGATGATAGAAAACTTCCCTGCATGAAAATTATAACTAGTTGTCATTGTTAATAGCAAAGCCAAGTAGCACCAAGTATACTTGCGTTTAATCAGTGCTAAAAAAGAGAATTACAGAATGAACAAAGGTGCAAAAATCTAAAATTAGAGCAACAAAGACATGAAACATGGATGTAAAATGTTCTTCCAACTTCCAGGCATCACTATCTGTTCAGTGTTATGGACATAGGGAACCTACGAAGTTTTGCAGTTTAAAAAAGGCTTCTATCATAATTGAATTAATTTTCATATAGTCACAATCCGTGTAAAATCAAAGATTCATTAGTTCTACTGAACATTTTCCAAAAAATCCTCCTAATGATTTCAATGAAATTGAGAATATGAATTTAGAGAGGGATCTTCTATACAGGAAGGGAATGTTAGGATTCATTTTGAGCAATTCTTCTCTAATTTTTTTTTTAAGGTGATAAAAATCTCATAGAATTTGACAAAAGAAGAGAATATTAAAATAAATAGATTCCAGCCCATGTTTAGCACTATCTGAAATCACTTCATGAGTCATGACATTAGTCGTTAGAAAGACCACCATGCAGTTCTTTTTACTCATTTTCACCTAATGCAAAATACAAGAAGGGAATGTAATGCACAGGCATGCCCACCAGAAAGGAAACTGGATGGTCCATATTGATAGCAACAAAACCGATCGAGTTGGTCCATCAAGCAAACTCCACTCTTTTATTGCATAGGCTGTCAAAAACCATCTCAGTGATAGCAGACATCCAATCACATAAACCGCATGTTAAATCATATAATATGTTTACAAATCAATTGATTGCATAATCATTACCAACAATTAGGAGGAAAATGGACTATCTGATCAATTGCCAAAAATGTCTCAATATTTATTACAATGAAAGCAGGCTATCAAATCACCTATCTCAGTTGCACTTAAAGTGATCTCCACCTATGGTTGCTTCCATAACGAAGAGCCATCATGATCGAATAATCTTATACATAAACAAATGGAGATTTTGATGGATAGGCACCAACACAATAAAGGTCAACTATTGACTTGGACTAATAGTCATGTAAGTAAACATTAAATTTTCCAAAATGTCTAAAACATCAGACAACATATACATCTCCAATATTAGCTTTGGTTGCCTTTTCAATTAAGAAATCATGATTAGGCAATCCTAATCATTTGAAGGATGGAGAATGACATACACGATCAAGATCAAATATAATATGAATATCCAACTTTAAATGGACTGTTACACAGAGATTTTTTTTTTTTTTTGATAACAGAGATGTAAACATTAGAATGCCCATGAAATGGAAGAATGACTTTACTGGATCATAAGGATGGCCAAACAAAGTCAACTTCTATGCGATGACCAATTGAATGAATAGTTTTTGACAAATAAGCCGCACAAATCTCTGCATGCATTTTCATGGCCAAATTCACTATTTTGATAAAGAGAAATGTATTATTGCCTTCTAGAGCCGCACAGAGGCTTGCACATCCTTAGTCCAGCCTGGCTTAGGTTGGATTTGGACTTGAGTAGACACGTGGTATGGGAAGGGGCCGGTTTTCAGGCCCGATAAAGAAATGAGCTGGCCAATGACCAATGCATACATAAAGGAGCAATTAGATAGCCTTACTTGCCACACAAAGGCCTTATGTGTTATGAATAGCCACACTCTACTAGCTCTCAGGTTTTTGGACTGGATCCAGCCAAAAGTTTAAGCTGGATAACTAATGGTCTGCACAAGACTTTGGAAGAGCCAGCTATGCTAACAAAAAAGTTAAAGTCACAGGATAGAAAAAGAGAGAAATAAAATAAAATTAAATAAAGTATTGAGCAGGAAGAAAGTATAAAAATCCAGAAAACTTGTTTCAGAAAGAAACTAACCGTTGTATTGTTGATCACGGAACTTATACCTCTGTCTCACCCGTAGTGATTTTAATTCTTCCAGTGTGAAGTCAACTGCATCATAATCATAATCAGCTTTAGTTCATGAGATCATCACATCTTTATTAATGGAATAAACCATTGATAATTCCTAATCTGAAAAGTATAATGGAAACCTAAATACCATAACAATCATCCAAAAGCCTGATAGTACACCAACAATCATACAAATCTAAGTACCATAACAGTCAATTAAGGGTCACACAATCCTCATACAATAACAGAAGATCCATTAAAAACATATCATAGATCCTCTTGACAGCTAATATCAAAAGCTAAGAGATGCAGAATGCCAGAATGATAATCGAGAAACATATGACCAACTAGATGATCACTTGTACATCTCCACCCTTGACCATTCACCCTTCGTCCCTTTGATCAATGCCTCTTTCTTATAAAAAAAAAAAAAAAACCATACGAAAATGCCAAACATTCAGCAAGGCACACTTCCAGGATACAAATAACTACATGCTAACGATAACAAAATTACCAACATGCTCGGCATCATAGTTAGATGCAGGCAAAGACATTACAATAGGCTGATATAACAGTTCAAACCATTATATCACTTCATATTGTCTCCTTTTTATATTGAAATATTATTAAAAAAAAAATCTAGTGATTGAAAGATCTGAGAGTCTCTACTTTTTTTTTTTTTGAAATGTTTTATAAAAAACAAAAAACTCCATCTTTTAGATGTAATTAAAACTAAAATCTGGAACATAAATATAAAAATTAACTTATTACTATAAAAAAAAACATATATTTTCTTTGTCTTTTACATTTTGGATCATTAAAACTCACATAATAGAAAACAAGACTTCCGAAACTGGTATGTATCGTTTTCAAGGCCATGATTTTACAATAATTTTTAGCATTGTTATAATAGATAACAATCTTACATCCAAGACAAGTGATGATCACAACATTTTCAAGCCAAGCACAACAAATGCATGTTTGTTATGAATAGACTTAACTACATCCAGCTACTACAGTCGGTGTTCCACTTTTTGAGTTGTTAGAGTGAAATATAAAACTAACACAGAAACGAAAATGGATCAAGATATATGCAACACTCAATGACACGTTGGAATAGAGTGTGTTTGATTTTAATTTGATGTGTATAATTCTACAAGGAAATAAATACATGCAGCATGAAGAATTTCTAGCAGCATCAAAAGATATCCTGTTGGTTCACACAATATAAGGAAATAAAAAACAGTGGATTATCCAGTTACGGGGCAAGCAAATGTAACTTCTACTTTTATGCTTAAGGAAACCTCATTGTCTGCATACCAGTGAACCACCCAGTGTTATTCTCCCCTTGAACTTCATAAGTTCTTCTGCGATTGGCAAACTCTTTATGGTCGGCAACATCAGTTGTATCGTCCAGAGTTACATCATGAAAACATATAAGTGCACCATCTTTCGTAGATAAGATATCAGTTTCTATGAAGTCTGTACCCTCTTCAATAGCTCTCTGCAACAACCAGATAAAAACCATGAGGACTTGCACCATGTCTTCAGGATTGAAAACTGTAAGTCTTATAGAGGAAATAGCACACGACAGTTTTTCGTTTGCAAAATAGTATAAGTTAATAAGGAACTGAAAACCTACACAAATCACAGAAACATCAATCAAACAAAATTGACTCTCGATCCATTAGATTTGAATGCATTCTCCAACATTTTTAAGTCATAACCCGCTTGCCTTTTACTCTAGTTAATTAGTACTACATTGTTAGGAAATAGGATAGACCATCATCAACTGGGATATTTTCCATTGAGTCATCCATAACCAAGGCAAGTAAGTAGGGGCTCAAAGCAGATCCTTAGTGCAATCCAACTCCAACAGGGAACTTGGACATGACCCCATGCATGGTTTTTACACTCACAAACGCCCCTCCACTCATATCTTGAATGATTTGGATATACCCACAGAGGAGGCCTTTTTCCCGTCAATGATAAGTAAATTAAATGCCTTGCAACCCTGTCATAGTTCACGTCACTTGCATACATAGACATATATCTATCTATGTATCTATCTATCTATTAAAGAAATATATATATGGGAAATATTCAAGTGCATCCATCCGTCACCATTTTGATGAGGGACACTCCCCTTTTGGAAAGTGTCAAGTACACTGTACATAGACTATATATATATTGAATTATATAGTTATTTAATTTCTTTAAAACAGCATATCAAACTAGAAGCTTACCATGTATGCAGCAGAGGTTTCTTCAGGCAACTCCCCATTTGAACCTCGATGAGCGATGTTATAAGGGCGAAACGTTTGTAAGGGTTGTTTATTCTGATAAACAGTTTTGCTTGGAAGGGGGTAAAAAGGCCTCCCAACACAGCCTCCAATGAGTGACAGAACGAGAAAAGGTAACCCTGCCAAGATCAAAATAAATCCATTAATCATGAATTCCTCTTTATTGTAAAAGTAAGATCCTAATGAAAAATGTAACCAATTCATTTCATAAATTACATTGCTGTACAGAACATGCGTAGAGATAAATGAAAAATCGGCAACCGATAAAAAAATGATCAAGCAGCATTTAAATGATAGAATCATCAAGCATAATTTCAAGACTATGAAACCCAATATGGAAACTGATACAAAAGTGGAGTATAAATGCTTTTCAGTGGCGGATTTCAATATGGGAAACAAAGTTTGTGGGTTAACAAAACTTGGGGTCATAGTTGTTGGGAAAGGAAAAAAAAAAGATCAAAAACAAAAGAAAACTACACCACAACTGTCCTACAATTATTTCAGAACTTCTTTCCATACTTCACAGAAGTTTAAATTGGAGACTACTACAAAAAAAGCTACTCCTCTTCACTGGATTTCCATTGAAATGGGCATTGAGGAAGAAGCTTCCTGGTGACAGATTATATATTCCATGAACTAGGTGGCCAAACAAGAACCAAACAAGTTTATATCCACCACACAAATACCATGAGAAAATCTAGGATCTCAATTCTTTTCTTTTCTTTTTTTTTAAAAAAAGAAGGAATAAACAGTAACACACATGCCCAGATAGATCAATTACGTTGACAGCTAAACAAATATATGATTTCAATTTCTGACAAAAGAAAACATACCCCAGATCATAGATGCTACAGGCATCTGTTAAATCAGTTATTTCTACACCTGAGTTTACATACCATTCCAAATTGCAAATATATAAACAAACCCAGATAGCTGAAATCAATTTAAGAGAATTCAAGCATTTAAACAACATTTCTACAAATCCAAGAAAAACCCAAGTGGGAAAATTCTAAACCCATTAAATAAAAATGAAAGATCCAAATCCAAAAACAGGAAAAACCCAGATACCCAAAACCGTTTTAGGAGGTCTTGAAGCATTTAACATGGCATTTACAGCCATCATGGAAAAATCCAAGTGGGAAAAATCACAACCAATGAAAAACCAAAGACCCAGATCAGAAAACAGCAAAAGTTCAATGGATAGAGCAAGAAATTGTTGCGTTGGTTACACAGCAAAGAGAGTGCCATCTCCTTTAGTTTCTGGGCCTTTTCTCCCTCAGTCCCTCTCCTCTTTTCTCTTGCTGGTGCTTCTCGTTGACTGAGAGAACTGGTTGATTGGGTTTATTATTGGAAATCTGAGATTTCTGGTATTTATAGGTAGGAGACTAAAGATTCCTTAAATATGTTTCCATGGAATTCGATGAGAGATGTTAGGAATATTCTGCTCATATTCCTTGCTATCTTGGAAATCTTGGAAAAGTCGTCCTTGTGTGAGTTTTTTGGCTTGACAAAGTTTGTCTGTGTTGGCATGTGGGCCATGTTTTGGGGCCATTGGAACATCAAACCTCTTAAATATATTGATATGTTTGTGGCAAAAAAACATGTCTGGCTTGAAATGGATAATTTTTAAACAGTTTTAGTTTTTTACTCCTTTGACAGCAACAAACAAAAGCATAGATTTTGAATGGAAAATCTTAAGAAATTATAAGACTTTTGACTCGTTTAAAAAATGTATACAAAGATTTGAATATTTTAAATGTATATAAGAATTTACCATGATTTTCTCAATCAAGTCTTCTCTATCAAAATATTTTAAAAGGGCAAGAATACTCTTTGCTAATGATAGGTTTTTTTTGCCTTTTAATAACCTTTTTCCTCCCCAAAATCAGCCATATTGATTTGCTAAAGTGGACCCCACTAGATCATTTGGGTTGGACTTCATCATTTTTCTTAAATAATTTATTAAATATATTTTTTTAAATAACATAAGTGCATTTTTGTTGTTTTTTTAAAATTTTTCTGAGAGAGGACTTGATTGAAAAAAAAAAAAGTAAAACCTATATACTCTTTTGAAATATTAAGCTCTTCGTGTACTTTTTTGAAAATGAGGCAAAATTTTTATATTTTTCTAAAAAAAATTAATTTTTTAAAACAAGTAGTGCCAGCGAGATTTTAGGGCGTGTTTGGATGGATGGTGAACTAAAGTAAAGTGAGGCGAAGCATCAAATCGAGAGAGAATAAAATATAAGGGGTTATGATGGTCTTTTAATTTTACTGGCTTCATAGAGGGAATCTTGAATTTGTGTACTTTTGATATGACCCCTAGTCTTTTTTTTTATCTGAATAATGGAGGCTTTACCTCACCTCAATTCATTTCACCTCCTATCCAAACACGCTTGTTTGGCCACTTCACTAACGGGGAGTGAAGTTAAACCCCCTTTCACCAATCAAGAATTCAAAAGTACAAAAGCTCAAAATTCCCTCCTTTATTTTGAAAAAAAAAAAAATGCATCTCAAGGTTTGTTTAGTAAAAATACTCGTAGGGTGAAGTGAAGATTGAAAATAGAATAAAATATTATGAGGACTAATCATAATATGATGAAATCTTATTTTTAGTGGCTTGAGAATGAGTCTTTTTTACTTTTTGGATAAAAAGTAGATGGATTTTTTATCTTTTAGTGGTATGAGAATGTTGTTTTTTTACTCTTTTTCAAATTAAAGGAATTTTTTTTGGAGGGAATAATGGAGGCTTTACCTCACCTCAATTCATTTCACCTCCCATCCAAAGATACTTGTTTGGCCACTTCACTAACGGGGAGTGAAGTTAAACCCCCTTTCACCAATCAAGAATTCAAAAGTACAAAAACTCAAAATTCCCTCCTTTATTTTGAAAAAAAAAAAGTAAAAATGCATCTCAAGGTTTGTTTAGTAAAAATACTCGTAGGGTGAAGTGAAGATTGAAAGTAGAATAAAATATTAGGAGGACTAATCATAATATGATGAAATCTTATTTTTAGTGGCTTGAGAATGAGTCTTTTTTACTTTTTGGATAAAAAGTAGATGGAATTTATCTTTTAGTGGTATGAGAATGTTGTTTTTTTACTCTTTTTCAAATTAAAGGAATTTTTTTTGAATTTGGATACTTTTGATATGATCCTTAGTCTTTTCTTGTCAGGTAAAAAGAGGCTTTACTTCACTCTATCTTATCAATAAAGTGGCTAAACAAGGTGTTTTGGAAAGGAAAGAAATTAAGAATGGATCTTTTTTACTTTCCCTTCCTATTTCAACTTTTATTAAAGCCACGGGTGTCCGGTGTATTGGGAATAATTGGACTCCTTTATCTATTGCATTTCCAACTTTACAAAAACCAGAAGATCCTTTTTCTACCCAAAATCGATTGGGCTCTTTCTTCGAAGGAGTACATCTTTTTTTACTCGGTGCACACATTCATGGACCCTTATAGCACATTCCCAAAACTCTCCTTCCTCTCTATGCTCGGTGCACACCTTGCTCTCACTTTTGCCTTATAAGAAAGTAAGATATTGTAGAATATTTTCTTAATTATCCAAACACTTAATTTTTAAACGTGTAGATTACATTTTAAAGTAGAAGATAATATAGCAAAATCTTTAGAAATATATAATTTCCAAATACCCCAAAAAGGTTAATCCCAACATAAGCTTTGCGGAATTTCGTATCCCTACATTTTAAATGTCATATTAGGGTAAATTTTGTCTCTATAGTAGAGTTCTCAGTGCATAATGCATGTATAAGCCCATCCATGGTATGTTTACGTACTAATCCGAAAATGAGAGCCCATGCCAAATGGAGGCTCAATGATGTGAAATGAAAGTCATCCCCATGAAAACTCCCATCTATTTTTATGTACGTAGACGAATGTACAGTAGTTGTTTTTCGTCTCTCTCCATATTTCTATTTCCATTTCTATTTCAGGCTTCAGCCCTGTCTATCTCATTATCCTCATCCAATCAAGATCTCTTGTAACCAATTTTCTATTTAAATAGTAAGCACGAGCACAGCGATGCCATGCCATGTGAGAGAGAGAGAGTATGAGTATCAATAAAAACTTCGCTGTTCGTACCCAACAAGACTACCATCAAACAGAACTATGGCAGCCTTTCTTCCATCCACCACAACCCCTCCTTTATATCCACAACAACCCCTCCTTTATTAGCACCACCCTCCACTCAAGGCCACCTCCACTCAAGGCCACCTCTTCTTCGTTTGTACATAGATATTTTCATATATATATATATATATATATCAATGTTGCTAGTCAAAGTCAACCAAAAAAATTATCTTGTATAACATTCTCAGCTAATCAGCACGGCCAGGCTGGCCCACGGTCTGCCAGTCTGCCAACATGGTATGCCTCCGTGCCTATCGAGCCGTGGGCTTTGTGTGGTTCTTATTTTATGGGTTGAAAAAGCAAAGATCTTATACTAAAAAAAATTAAAAGATACACATAAAGAAGAGCCGACACACAAATTTAAGTGGTTCTATCAAATTTGGCCTTCTCCATTAGGAAGAGAATCATTTGGGCTTTTTCTATTTGAAGTTTTTTCAATAAGATTACCTTCGAACATTTACAATTTCTTTGAATAAAAAAAAATAAAAGACTATTTTTTATATTTACACTAAGAATATCAAATATCCCGTGTCGTGCCTAATCGTGCTTGACGGATTGGGCCATGCCGCGGGCTGTTGACTGCCGTAACGTGCTGGCCCGGCCCATTTGCATCACTATATATTATGTGGTTACACAATGCAGTGGGCTATATGGACAGTAGGCCTATCAATTTAGTCCTGAGATAAGGAGGCCTCGCCTGGCCCTAAAAAATCCCTTAAAACGATGGCTTTTATTTTTAAAGAAAAGTTCTAGGGTTGGGTTTGGACAGTTTTTTGCATGCCCTAAAATTCATGGGTTGGGATTGGACAGTTCTAGCCCGGTTCAGCCTTGGCCCTACCCCTCCTACTTTTCTTAATTTTATATATTTAAAAATTATACTAAAATGCCCTTATAGCAAGTGGCGGACGCAGGATTTTCATTTGGGTGGGTCGGACAATGGTCAATTAAATATTGAAAATGTCAAAATCAATGCCAACTACCAATATTATTGCATGGCTTAAAGACATTATTTTATTTTTTTGGCAAATTAAGTATACATAACTCATATCCTGCTGCTAATCAACATATTGCTTCCCCACATATTGTGTAAAGGTATGGTGAGCGGTGGACATTTATGCTATCCAAATAGATGCCAAACATTTATGCTATGCAAATAGAGGCCAAACTGCATGAGCTTAAAGAAGAAACAGAATGATTGAGCGAAGGGTTCCAAGGTTTTTCATTTGGGAGATCTCTAGAGCGACGGGTTTTTCGATACATGAGGTGGGGCGATTACTTTACTGGAATGGGGCATAGCCATATAGCCCATGCAATACTTTAACATATTTTGGATAAGACCTGGGGCGACCGCCCCAGGTCCTAATCATGTAGGTCCACCACTGCTTATAACAGTAATAAAAACTGGGATATAAAGGCAATTTCATAGCCTCATACACATTACAAGATGCCCTAAAAACCAATACACACATACTTGGTTCATATCTTCTCTATTTAATTATTTAAGTTTTGGATTATACTTAATGTATAAGTAATAAGTGTTGCACTATTTCTCTATCCCTTTTTTCTAGTTTTATTATTTTTTATTTAGGTTTTTTCATATTATTTTTATATATTCTTGCTAGTGCAAAAGGGCGGTATACTCCTATTAATAAGGATAAAACTTTTTCCTCTATAGAGTGACTTAATGCATTTGTATGTGCATGAAACTTCAAGGATATAGGGTGATCCAAATATCTTTTTAATTAAATAATTATAATTAACTCTCAATTTTCTAAACTCTTAAATAACAATAATTTTTAAGTGCATTTATTTTTGTGACTACACTCCAAGAACATTTAATGGTCATATTAGTATTAAATTGAAAGTAATGTCAATTCATAAAGGATAGCCGGATGTAAACGGTTTAAATTTATCAAAGTTCATACTCTGTTGTAGTAATTTGGTACATGAAATTTTTTGTGAAAAGTATGAAAAAGAACACTCTTTAGCCATTTTCCTTCTTTGACAAAAAAAAAATTACGCTCAAAACCCAAGTCGCCAAAGTATGAATGCTTTTCTCCGATAAAAGAAAGTTTTTAAGGAGCTCTAAACATTTTAAGTTAGACAAGATAGCGCTCGATTGACGCTCGATACTTGATAAAAATGTAAAAAATAATAATATTTTTTTTTTTTCATTTTGAGGCCCTGAGTTTTGCCTTGGCCCTTGAGGGTAGAGTAAGGACCTAAGAAGTGTAGGGCCCTCCGAGGGCTTTGACCCTGTATATATTAAGGATAGGATAAGAACAACCCTAATCTCGGCCCGGCCTTTGACACCCCTAATGGATAGCTCACGTCCCTCCTCATCACAATTCGTCTTAACATATATAATTGTTGCCATCTCAGAGCAAAATATATTCGAAATTTGCTCACTAAAACCAAAATGGATGGTGCAAAACCTATAACCACGTCAATGGCCTAGTCGTCTCACTCGCTTCTTTGGCTCTCCAAGACTCTAACCTGTTCTAATCCATACCTATAACGTAGTACGTTTGAACCCTTGCAATATCTAACCATCTCTCACTTGGACATTGCTTACCCTCTCAACAAAGTGTCCTATTACCCACTGAGGAACATTGGACAGTTGTTAAGCGCATCTTGCATTATCTCAAACATACTATTATACATGGTCTTCTTTTACAACCCATCAACCTAAAGATCCAGGAAAGACTCTGGATCGACAACTGTGATATCAAGGTGCCAACATCGAGCCACGTGTGTGTTGACCAGATTTCAACCTAAAAAAAGTGAGGCCGCATCGTTTAAAATTTAGAGGAAAAACATGTGTTGAAGGAGTATAACTCCATAGTAAGGCCCGCCCGCCCACCCACCTATTGAAAACCCAAGCCACTTGAAAGTAAAAGGGCCCCTAGTGTACGATTGTCCACAGTGGCGGACGGACGTGTAAATGACTTGGGGCGACCGCCCCAGGTCAAAATCCAAATTCCTCTTTAAATGGTAGTGGGCCTTGGCCCATGCCCCACATCTGATGAAATGCTTGCCTCAGGTCTAAAAGGCAGAACGAAAAAAAATAAATTCATAATCGTCTTTGGCTGTGTCAACCTTCCACCTTCCCTCTTCGACTCTTCCGACCTATCCTCTTCCTTGGAGAAATGAATAGTCATCATTTCAAACAAGAAATATATTAAGTTGATATAGTTAAATATTTTGCTTCTATTTACATGAAATATATTCTTTCTTTCGTTATTGTTGATGTGAAAATTTTTTTAGCATCCTTTAAGTTTAGCCCCACCTAAATGAAAATCCTGGATCCGCCTCTGATTGTCCAAGATTTTACCCGAAGGAGTTTTATCCCGTAGTAAGATTGATCATTTCATAACCAATGTGATCAATGAATATGAATTAGATTGTCTTACAACACATTTTTCAAATCCTATTTGGGTAAAATGAAGACGCAACATACAGGAGCATTTATTTTAAGAGCCCGGATCCTTGTCGAAGCTATTACGGGGGGAACCCTTGAAACTCTTATCATGGAGTCCACATAAATATATTCAAGACCATTCAAGATAAATCTCATTCATTCTAAACATTTTCAAGTTTCAGTTCCATAAGAGTGGATCCCACCAAATAATTTCAGCACAACAGAAATGTGACAGAGACCCTGATGTCCTCTCTGCTGAGTGGTGTTAAATCACATTTCCGTCACATGTGAGAGTAACATGTGTGTGTGTGAGAGAGAGAGAGAGAGAGAGAGAGAGAGAGAGAGAGTACGTATTACTGGCTTTTCACTTCGTGACTGAGAAGAGACTCATCGTGCACTGCATTCTGTATAGACAAAGGGCCGCATAAAACAAATTGAAACAACAAGAAACAAGAAAGACTATTTTACACAACGAAGAAGGAAAGGAAAGCTAAGCTACTAAGCTTTATAATTTGTGTGTTCTCTCTCAATGAGCAGCATTAAAAGAAGGAAGAGGGAGGAGATGGGTTGACTACTATGTGCCTTAGGGGGTGTGCAACATCACCACCCCCAGCATGCTTCACAAACTCAGCAGGGGAGAGAAATTTTCCATGGCAAACACATACTATCCTCAACTCCTCCCCCTCCCTGTACTTATAAAGGAACCCCTCTATCTTCCGGATCCCATTGGGGCCTCCTACCTTGGTAGAAACACAAGGCATCTCTTCCATCACACTCCTACTCATCTCCATTTCCAACCTATTATCCATACTCAGGTTCTTAGTTGGATTGTATCTTGTGCCTGTCCATGTCGATCTCGTTGGTGGGACAATTGGTTTCTGTTCAGTATGCTCTGGCAAAGACTGACTGCTCGTGGGGCTAGCGTCCATGGCACCGCTCAATCCTACAATGATTGAACCCAAAATTGACAAGGATCCAATACAAAGGTTTAGAATGATGGACGATTTAAAATGAAACATTTTGAATTAATATGAAAATGTATTGTGCTTGACAATAAGCCTGAACTCTCATAAATAGAAATCTAGAGAAACCAAGGTTGGAAATCTTGCAATTACATAATTTCAAGTCCAAAGACCGAATGTAAAAGATCAAATAGACGTCTCAAATAGTCAAATTACATTTCAATCAGTCACTTTTTAAATTGCTAACCCAATACCTTAAGCATTAATTACTTGAAAATAAACATGAATTGTTTAAAATAAACTCTACCTATAAAATGGTTCGAAATGCTTACAATTTATCAAAACGAGGAGACTCAATTAAGTTTCCCCTATGTTTGACTCGGTCTTTCGGCAAAACTAGGTGACTCGGTAGAGTAAAGAATCAACTCGCCGATTATTATCCCTACCCTGTGACAAACAATTTCATGGATAAGTGATCACACTGCAAGATAATACAGTGTATTCAACCTTAGGTACAAAACTCATTTGCGCTGCGCTGACCCAAAACTCACTTATTTAAACTTCTTTGTATTTCAAGTGATTACCTCTTGAACCAACTCACCTATGAAAAAAAAGTTCTACCTATATTTTTTAATGCTCTTACAGAAACTCACCACACTTACAGTAAAGTCTGGTGGCATGTTTATATTTTTGAATGCTCCTACTGTCACAATTTTTTTGAAGCAACCTGATGAAATCTTCTTGTCAAACCAGCCCAAGTAAATATCAAGATAAACTGAGTTTCGTGTTTTCAACTAGCACTTTGCTTTCAAATATTTTTTATTTAGATTGTAGATGGATGGTCCTCAATTAAGCCAAAGGCAGGGTCTCACTAGATGCCATTTTCTTTCTTTATGTTGAATGTTCAACAACTATGGCCTGCAACTTATTTGATTCAACACAGTTTCTGTAACATCCCGTCCCTTAACCTATTATTAATATTAATTAATTGCTTGATTAGTTAGTAAGTGTGTTTAGAGTCCTAGTAAGTCGGGTTTGACGTATGGATCATGTGTGCAAAGTCTCACGCGAGTCCGAGTTCGTTTGGGTATAAAAGGGGGGTGGTTTGCAATTTGGGAAGTTTTTAGGAGTTTTTATGAGATTATGAGTTTTTGTGAGTTTGGGTGCATCGGGTAGATCTCAGCATTTCACAAACATTAGTCTTCTGTCGCGTTTCAATTCAACGCGTCGAAGAGGCCTTAAAACCACCATTAGTGAGCCAAGGACTGGACTTAAATAAAACCTAAACCTAACCTACCTAACCTAATATAAGTCCCAGCCATCTCTTCTCTCACAACACTCTCATTCACTATTCCTTTTCAAGAAAACCCAACCACCTTCACTGCCTTCATCGTTTCTTCATTTTCGACGGCCACCGGAGCTCCGACGTCGCCGGTGAAGCTTTCCAAACTTCTTATTCAAGCTCTTAAGATCTCACCCATACACTTTTCTAAGCTTTTCATTCACTCATCACTCAAAGGTAGGCTTCCAAAGCTTGTAGACTAGGTGAACCTTCTTCATTTGGTTTAAAAATGATGTAGATAAGCTCAACCAACCCATTTGCATCCATTTTTGTAGTTGGTTTTGGGATTGAGAGCTTTTTGCACGAGTTTGAGCTCAAAGAGGATTTTCTTCATTTTCTCTTAGTTTTTCTTTAGCTCTTCATCAAAGGCAAGTAGATATTTATAATTATGTTTGATATGTTTGTCTTTCTTGATTTGTATGGAAAAATCATGTTTTAGATGTTAAATGCTCAGTTTGATACTTAGAGATTTGAAAACTTGATAATAAGGTTTATATGTTTAATGGAATGGACTCTTAATTGAATGAATGGACTTGAGGAGAGGGGTATGGTTATATGTGGATGGGGCTAGGCCCTATGTTCTTTGTTTGCAGGTGTGAATGAAGGGAGGGAGTGAATCTCCCCTGTTTTGAACCATTTCAGAATTCGGTTCAGAATTCTGAAGCAGTTCGGCTAACCGAACCTGGGTTGTCGGTTAACCTAACTGCAGTTCGGTGACCTCTCGGTGACTTGTCGGTTCCAATTCCAGTGAGTTACAACTTGACTGAAGGAGGAATTGTGAACTCGGTCACCTTGTCGGTCGACCTTCAGTCAACCGAACTACACTCGGTGACTTATCGATCCCAAATCCAGAGAGCTTGTTTTCTGGGCATTTTGTGCGGTCGGTCACCTTGTCGGTTAGCTCTCGACTGACTGAACTTGTCGGCTAACCGAGCCTGATATTTTTATCTTGGCAATATTCCCTCATTTTTGAAAGGAATTGTCCCTTGGTTTATGGACTTAGGTGGAACCTTGATTACCCTTTTTGGACTCATTTGATTATGTGTCAAGAATGTCTTGAGCCGACGGTTCATCGTAGTTATTCCGGTTGCATCGGGTTTCATCCTAATTCAATCTTAAACGGTACGGGACAACGGGATACCCTTCTTTAAATATATGCACGAAGATTATTCGTTCCGGTATCGTGAACCCTAATCCCTTTCGTTGACTGAGTAGGTTGTATGATGCGTCACGTTTAACGTTAGGCTTAGGATTGGATTGCCTATCGCTTTTCTTAATTGTATCGCCTGGTACTGTCTACATGTAATGTACATGTTCATTAGCTCTGTTTACTTTATTTTGTTTGGGATCACATTGAGAACTTAAATGATGGACTTAGGATCCCTTTCGATGTTCCGTGTATTCTGAGGTTTATTTGAGGTGTTGAGGCTAGGTGGCTTTGATTGTAAAGGCTTAAAAGGACTACTAAATACTAATGGTATTGATATTATGAAGTTTGTTTGTTTGATTCTGATTTGATGAAAGGTAATAGTTCATTTATCATTATGATGAACCTTGTTCGTGCAAGAAAGCCTAGCTCCTCACTGATTTGTCTGTTTAGGATTCTCTGTGTCGGGCACCACTCAGCTGACAACGTTCAGCACAATTGGGACGAAACCTGTGTGAGGACTCCGTATTATCAGCTCAAGGCAAGACTGTGAGCCATTCCTTCGGGGACTGAGCCACATGAGCCAAGAGATCTCAGTTATTTTCAGCTCAAGGCAAGATGGTGAGCCAGAGCCCTCGGGGACCAAGCCATATGAGCCAAGAGATATCAGTATCAGTTATTTGAACATGGGTTATCAGAGCCCAATTCATTTATTATTAGTATATGTGGTTGCCTACTTTAATTTGTCTGTTTATGATTCGAATGTTATGAATTTCTCTCGATCAGAATGCTATGCATTTCCTATGATTATATGTACTTGTTCATTCTTATTCGTACTGCATATCTATGGATTTTTATACATATTGCTTGTCAACCGTTGTGTTGATGATGCTACTCTTGGTGCATAGGTACCGAGCTTACCTGTTACGAGGAGGAAACGACGGAGGAAGTTCAGGCAGATCAGCCTGATGACTTCGTAGAGTATTGTACGGACGACATTGTCTAGCCGTATCGACACCATACGAGAGAGCCTTCGCGTCATATCTAGATTCGTTTCATCTTTTGGTTCTTTTATCATTTTGATTAGGCCCAGGTTTTTTATGTGACCTAGTATTGTAATTAATACTTTTGTTAACAGTCTTAAACTTAAATTTTAGTTTATGATATTCAGTATTACACTAAACTATACATCTTTTAGATACCATTTGTTGTTATGAAGTTTCTGCTATTTATTTATTATATTCAAGGAAATGTTTACACCTCACAGCGGTCTTCGATTCATTTGGGACACGATTAGGGCTAACCTGCATTTGATAAATGTTGGAAAAGATTTTAATTAGCCCTAATCTCACGCATAACCCTGGTTTCACTTCTGGGGGCGTGACAGTTTCAATGAAAAACAAAGTCCTCCAAATGCTTAATTTAACTCAAGTTAACATCGAAAGCGAAGAACATGAGTGAGTGCTGTTCATTTTAAGGATAAAATGATGCAGGTTGACTGAACTAAGAATTTGTTTATTGAACAACATAAGATAAGCCCTACTATAATCTCATGCAAATCTCTGTTACAAGTTTTCAATGTTAAAGTTCCTTATTCTGAACTCTATTGAAGATGCTTGAATCCATGGGTTAGGACTGGGTGAGCCCAACTATGACTAGTTCGCAATGAACACTGCCCTGGCTAGAACATTTTAGAAAAGAATTCAATGAACTAAACTGGGTTAGCACTTAGCACTGTTCATCGGAACTATGAGCTAGACTCCAAATGCAATTTGCGATTTTGTACCTACCACAAATGTTTTTTTTGTGTGCCTCAAAAAGGTGGAAGCAAAGTGGGAATTTGAAACCCTAAACTATGGATTAATGGCTTGTGGTAATCACATCTTGCCCTTATGAGACTCAAATTTAGATGTGCAAGAAACCATGAATCATGTATAAGATAATGCCCTGCGTATCATAATATATTTGTATAAGTTACAAAATTAATAAAAACATATTGGTTGATAAAAAAGTAAAGAGGTATTAGAACAGAAGATACAAGAAAGAAATTCTCAAAATAAATTCAACCTAGAAAATGAAAATTAAAAAAAAAAAAAACTCCAGTTCCTACTAACCCCAGTTTCAAACCATGAGAATTCTTCTTCATTAGCAACACAAGAACTAATAAAAACTGATAAATAATGCAGAAAGTCCAAAACAAACATTACCCAATTTCTTAACCAACTACTTACAGAGAAAGTTTACCTAATTCCCCAACAAAGTAAAACCTAATACTCCTACAAAGTAAACTAATCATAGAAGAAAGACACTAGTTCTTACCAACCCCAACTCTCAACCAAAAGAGTTAGTCATTAACAATATAAAAACCTAATAAAATTCAAGGAGAACCTTCAAAACAAGCAAAACCCAGTTCCTTGCTAAATCAAATACCTACAAAAAAAAAAAAATTTACAGTTGCCCAATTTCAAGTAATCCCTAAAATTCATTGATATAAGAAACATTCGAAATCAGTTATCTGTATGACATATCTTATCCAAATTCCAACTTAATCATCAAACTACTCCAATTACTACTGACCCCAAGTTCAAGCCAACAAAATTCTACCACAATAATTTTAAATAAATAAATAAATAAAAAAAAAAAAAAAAAAAACTGAGAAGATTACTAAACAAAACAAAGCCTCTAAAACAAGCAAAACCAAGCAAATACTCACAAATTACATAAATAAAAAAATCAGAAAATTGGCAATCAAAGCAGAACTTCTAAAACAAATCAAAACACAATTCCCTACTAAATCAAATACTTCAAAACTTACAAGATTATAAGAATTTGTGATACCTTGAGTGCTTCCATTATTCTGAAAAACTGATCCTGCTATCAGACCTTCTTCTTCCACCCTCTTATGTTCCTCACAGCTCCTCTCCAATGAGGATCCGCTGGCTGCCCGGGAATTCCTCTGCTTCTCTGTTCTCTTCCTCTTCGCCTCCATCCGCCGCAGTGACTGCATTTCCCTTCGCTTTCTTCGCTCTTCATCTGCCTGCGTTGGCAGAGAACTTGCCCTCATCATCAATGAGCCAATGGACAGTGACGCTGCAGAAGAGGAGAATGAATCGGAATCTCTCTGCAGAATTGCAATTCCACCAATTGTTGATGACCGAGCGAGCCGATTCTTACATGTGTCTACCCCAAAACAGCCACCCAGAGAGAGCCCCAGATTGAGCTCAATATCTTCAGATTCATCACTAGGGAACTCATCGTTTCTATGAATCTCTGCCGGAAGATGCTGCAATAGATCCATGGAGCATTTATTTGAGAGTTCTGTATTGATTTCTCTACTATCTGTCTCTTCTTCCATCCAAAAATCAATGATAAAAAGACCTGTTCAATTCCCTTTTTTGGATTTTTCTTATGAAGGGGTGAGTCTACAATCGATTTCAAAGAAACCCAGATGGTAGATTAGAGTGTGCAACGGAATTCATGCTGCAGAATGCTGGAAAATAAGCTGAGAAGAGCAGAGAGAGGCCACTAACATAGGAACAACATAAAGATGATATGACAGCAACTTTCTTGATTTTCTATTTTGCATGGGTGATTCTGATATGGGATTATAAGAAACCCAGATGATATATATCATACTAGGTGATGGAACTCATACCATAAAATTCTGGAAATGAGGAAAAGAAGAGCAGAAAAGCCATGAAACAGAGGACTAACATGAACGAAAAAAACTGACGTTTTTTTACCGATTTCTCTATGGATAGTTGTTTTCACAATCGATTCCGAGAAAACCCAAAGTACAGAATTTCCATTCTGATGGAGCTTAGGGAGAAAATCAAAGAGGAGGAAAAGTGAGGGAAGAGCACGTAGAAATATAAGCAGAGGAAAGAGAGGGAGAAATCCAATTTCCAAAATGCCCAATGGTTGTCCATTGTTCGCCACGTGGCGAGTTAGAAGGATAGAGGACGACACGTGCATAAATTAAAGGATTTGAAGGGGACGGCACCCCGCATGGGCTGCACATGGTATTAGTATATCTCCTCAATCCATCTCTGGTTCTTAGACATGTGTCGACTTTCTAAGAGCCTCTTTGGATGCCACGCTCATTTTTGATACGATCAACAAACTACAGAAATATTCTTTTTTCAGTGGGGAGGGGTGGTTTGTTTGTGTTAATTTATATCATTATATTCTGTTAAATTTGTTTGCATTTAAAATTAGTGCCCAAGATTTCATATCCCCATAGGTCATGTGCAATTGATTCACACCCTTGCAATTGATTCACACCCTCGCTACTGGAGATGTCAAATGGGTCGGGCCGGCCTGAAATAACAGTGTGGTCAATGACACGGTCTGTTTCGGCAAGGTACGTGATGGGCCGACCTATCTACAAGCCACCAGGCACGGCCTGTCTGACTCGCAAGCACTTCCTTTTTTTTAATCTAAATTTTTACAATTCAGTTGAGCAATTTACCAATAGACAAACTTTTTTATCTTTTTATCCCAGAAAGAAAATATTTGGATGTTCTTATGGCATTAGACATCCCGTTCTCTCCTTCCAGTTCTCTCCCTCCATACATAATTCTCTTTCTATGTGTGTAAGCTCTCTCCCTAACTCTTGTATGTCCCGATGCCCTTGGCTATATTCCAATATAACAAAAAAGAGTAAAAATGGTCCTGCTCCTAGTAGCATACCCTTATTTGAAAAAAAATAAAAAAAAATTAAAGAGGCACGCTCGGCACGACCCGTTTGGCATGCCTACCCGCAACCAAAAAGGGATCAATACATTTTTCACTTGTGGGGCCCATCAAAGACATTTTCTTGAGTTCAAAATAGGGATGTAAACGGGTCGGTTCTGGTCTGGGTCCATGATGGATCCGGAAACTGAAATCGTTAATAAGAAGGTGGAATCGGACTCGAACCCCGAACTATTTCGTAACCGATTTCTTGATTTCGAAACCAAAAGCGTTAATGAGAACAAAGAATTAGAACCAAAACCAGAACAATATATGGGACGGGTCAGGATCTTGGTCCGAATCTAGATAGAGAATGATATGGAAAAAAAAATTTTTTAGAGAGAATATCGAAAATTGAGGTAATCTGTCAGGTCAGGGTCCACGAGTCCAAACCAATGTGAAATCAGACCCATACCCATTTATTTATCGGGGCTTAAATAAGGATCCAAATCCAATTTTTAACAGATCGAAACCTCTTGTGTAATCGAATACCCATTTACATCCTTAGTTTAAAAAGCATATAATACATTTTCTTTAATCCCAACTGAATATAGTACTAATCAGGCTCAAACCAGGTTAGTGGCAAATCAGGGGCAGAGGGGAGGAAACCACTGGGTGGGACTTGGCCCATATAGAAGTCGTAAAAAGATGTTGATTAACGTTCCTTGGAAGTCAAAATGGGTTTTTTCATCCTATTACAAATGTGTTAATAGATAATTTTTGTTGGTTCCTAAACTTTTTCAATAAGAAATCTCTACTTGTCTTCACCGTAAAAGAAAAAGTCTACATGGACAAATTTTTTGACCTGAATTTATGACAATCCCTTTGATATCTCTTGACTATTTTGATATTCCAAAAATAATATTTTTTTATGATATTTAAAGAATATAATAGAGGTTGTCATAAATACAGGTCAAAAAATTTATCCACGTAGCACAGCTGTGAATGAATGAAATTACACGTGCATTCCCCAGTCAAGTCAAGATCCAGATATGGCTAGTGGGCTCAGGCCCCAAGAATACTGTCATTTGGCCATGTGTTCATCTCTAAACCCTTATCTATGTACTGATAATCAGGCCCTGCAACGTGTTGAACTCAAAGATCTTCTCTCCAAAAGGAGGTGACGTGTTCCTCGATCCAAACGCCCTAGATCTCGACACGTGGATGTACTGCCAGTAGCCTC